>JAYDZE010542971.1:0-14343 GCA_034509125.1 Monilaria moniliformis
CCCCAAATCTTCAGGTTTTTGTCCGCAGAGCCAGTAACAATCAAATCCCCATCAGAAGATATGTCCATGCATAACACGGGCAGCTTATGGCCATACAATGAGAGGAAAAATTTAAGGGTATCCATGAAGAAGACCTGTTCCAATGTGCCAGCAATTAATAACAGGAAAAAAAAAAAGAAAAAAAAAAGATCCAAGTATATTTTTTAAACTTTAATTTTGTTGTACAGATATACGCCGCAAACAGAAATGAAAGTATTAAGAAAGTAGATACAAAAGGTGGAAACCACAGCAACATTCCTACACCTACAAAAATATTCAGTTATACACGAATTACTTGTGAATGTAATAACTCACAAGTACACAGAATTAAATTAGCTAATCAGAAGATTCTCTATAAATGGAGCATTCAATATCCTCAATGACATGCAAAAGAAATACAACTCTCTGTATGAGGCAGAAATGTAAGAGAATCTAATATGACACAAGCAACTAAAAGAGTCATCGAACCTTCACTGTGCAATCTAACAATGCAACTGCAATATGTTTACCCTCCGGGCTGACAGCGATTACAACAACATCATCGTTCATTTTCAAATTTCTCACTGGAGATACTGTCAGATGTTTATGATCCTGTAGAACCAAAATAATCAACAGATGTTACGAACATTTACTTGCTTATGAGAAGAAACATATAAATTACAAATATGCAGGTATATGTTATAAAGTGTGGTAACCAGCAGAAGATTTGGTGGAAGAAACAAGACAAGATAAGAAACACACTTGACCAGGTTTCTGTGCAAAATCATATGCCCAAAACTTGACATCCTGGTCTGCACTCCCTGTGACAAAACCATCCGGCACTGAAACAATAGACCTGACATCACCCCCATGAGCTTCAACTACGTCAACACAAGTACCACTTCTTACATCAATTATTTCCAATGTCCCCTTTTTTGTGCCTACAACTGCATACTTATTACCAGGTACAAAGAGGCCACACAATCCATAACCCGAATCAATAGTTCGAAGGCAAGATCCAGTGCTAGGGTTCCATATTTTGGTCGAGCTATGGCTTGTGGACATCAGAAGAGTATTATCTGAGCTAAGAGTTACACTTCTGACAACAGAACGATGTCCCTGGAGCTCAATTGCACTTGTCTTTTCTGAAGAAGTGTTGTCGATTGAATAAGTTTCCAATGAATTATTGTCTAAAGACAATGCTAAAGTTGCCAGTGACCCTTTTGCAGTTATAGGAGAGAAGGATATTGCGCAAATCTTCTTCTTAGGTTGTACGGGCTGAAGAGGCTTGAAGATGTCAGGGACTGTAACTAGAAGCTCACTACTCTCTTCAATTTCCATACCTGTATTTCCATTTTCAGTTATCTCGGCCTTATTTTTAGAATTTTTTTTCTCCTTTCTGTTGATTCTCCTTTTGGCCTTCCTTTTAGATTCAGACTCATCCAAAACACGAAATATCTCAACAATTTTTCCAGCAACCTGACAAGCCAGTAAGTTACCAGTTTTATTAAACCGCACCATGGAAACCCTATCCTTGCTCTGACGCTGTATATCACCAAAATGCTTCAAAACTTCCCATTTGTTTCCGGCAGAGGTATTTCCATTTTCAACATCCAATTCAGTTTTTTCAGGGTCCGTTTTTCCATCAGCTGCATCATTCTTAATTGAATAAAACCTGAGCTCTGAGTCACCTGACCCAGACACTAAGTACCTTTCATCGGGATCAATATCAATTGACCAAATTTCACTATGATGACCACTAACTATTTGCACACAATGTTGTGTATCAAGATCCCAAACTCTCAAAAACTTGTCCTTTGAGGAGCTAACCAACTTTTTACTGGAATCTAGGAACACAAGATCAGTAACCTATTTCAAAAATGATAAAGAGCAAAAGTGAGAAAAATATCATCTTAAAATTCAAGATGGGACCATATAAAGAATTTGAAATCATAAAATCAGAAAATGTGTCAGATATCTTGAAGACATCACTTAAACCTGGTCACGATGCCCTCGAAGGCGAAACAGACCTGCTTCACCAATTACGTCCCATAAAATGATGTCACAGTCCTTGCTCCCTGAAGCAAGTAAAGATTCAAGCTTGTTGTACCGAAGAATTGTCACTGCAGACCTATGGCCATTTAGAGTGGTCTCGCATATTCCTTTCTCACTATCCCATATTCTTACAGTACCATCAGCATAGCCACCTGCAATCTGAAAATCCAAGCCCATTTATCAATTTTTCCTACAGAACCGCATTCCCAGATTTATTAGTAAAAATAAATTAATATGGATTGCTACAATCACCCATGATTGTTTAAATAAAGATATACTGGAAACTTTAGTGTTCTATTAACAAGAGAAGTGAACAAAGATGCAACCTTTATTCAACTTCCGTACAGCAACTAACTTCCACCAAAATACTAAAATGACTTCGCCTGTGTACATGGGTGGGTGCGTGTAAATATAAGTACACAAACTCATTCGTTCATAATCTTAGAAACAGTTCCCTATCTTCAATTCATGTAGAACAAACGTTTCAACAGAAACAACACGCTGTCGCATCTACGAAGTAAACCAACAGCTCATAGTTCTACATAGAACTTAGGAGAACAATGCATTGAAGTAAACAGATAGAGAGCAATACCGCGGAAGACTGAGAAGCGGCGATGGCGGTGACGGCGAGCTTCGGGCCCCGAGACGTGGAGGTAGGTGACGGCGCTAGGGCTTTGGTGCAGATTCCCTGGCGTACGTGCCATACTCCGAGCTTCTCTAGCGCCGCCGCCAAAAGGTGTTTGCCGGAGCTGTCGTACGTTATGTTACAATCAACCGACACTATCACCCCGAACGCCGCCGCCGGCTCGTATCTCAGGTATGCCTTAACCATGGCTTCTTACTCCTTCCCGGCCGGTGGTGGCGGAGAAGTTGGCTCTAACTGAAAATACTGAATATTTAGGTTGAGGGTTTAGGGTTTAAGATTCGGGATTTTAGCTTTTCTTCTGAATTTTTCCCCCTCTCAATTAGGTTTGTAACTTGGTAATACATAATCTAATAATAATGAAATTACTGGCTCTAAAAAGTGGGCTAATACTGGACTCAGTTTGGGCCGAAATTAACATTTGAGTGCATGAGTCAAATTGAGCCCCAGTCGTAGTTCGCTAAGGTCCAATAACAGAAAATAGATATGATTGTAGACGATTAATTTGATTTTTATTAATTAAGAAAAATGATTTATATATATATATATTGGAGATAAGGCGTCTAAAAAGATCATGGATGGAGAGAGAGAACATGATGTGGTAGAAGCAGACAATCCAGATAAAATAACTTTTTCCTAAAGTAATTAATTAAATATCTGTGATTATAATATTATGATATGTGGTTTCAAAGTTGATGCGCTAGGTTAATTAGTATCATATTTAGTGTAAAGCTACAGGCACTGATTATTAATTTACAACTCGGGAAAGATAAGATATAAAAATATATGTGGCGAAAACAATAGCGAATATAAGGTATTATTATCGAGGAGGATGTTTACTTGTAATTGATGTCATTTTGCATTTTGCTTTACCATATTAATAATTATACTTGAGTTTGTTTTATATGGTTGGAACCAGAAATATCCATTATCCAATTTTAGTCTTTTTAAGAGTTAATATATTTTTTCTAGACTTGTTCTGGAAAGGCTATCAGAATATAAAATAATTTTACCATCCAAACAGACCAAAAGGAAACTTCAATATTGTTGAATTTTTATAACTACTTGGAGCTGACATGTTGATACGTATCGTTGCACTAAATTATTTAGGTGACATTGATATCAATTTTGGATCTTCTTACAACAATTCTTTTCTAAAAAGGGGTGAAATTTTATAAAATATTCATACTTATGCGTAGTCTATGTCATGATTATCTTTTTCTTATATAACGTAGATCATATAATTACACGTGTTTATCACAATATAGGAGTGTGATGGCTGCGATGGAGTGGGAGTTTGGAGAAGAAGAACGAGATAGCAAATGAAAAATAATTTCTTATCTGGGTGTGAATATCAAGGCAGATACACTATCATACCAAAATGGTGCGATTGACTATCCGGACGAAACGCACAGATGATTGCAGATAAAATTCATATCTTAGTCTTATTCAATGAATACAAAACAACCCTTATAATAGATCTATTTAGATCTATTATTACTATAATCATTTTCTGATATTTCAATGGATGGTTGAAACTTTCAACAGTCTTTTTTTTTCTCAAATAAAAGGATTATTCCCTAATTCGACGTGTACAATTTCTTGTATTAATCATCGTCTCGTATCTTTTATGTATTAAAAGGGCAAACTTTTCTCATTACGAGTAATAATAATAATCATTCAAACATGGAAATTGAGAAGGACATATAACGTGGACTATGATTGATGATGGGACTTAAATTTTAGTGTTTGGCACTTGCTCTTGTTCAACAAGAAATGATGTGAGATGAGAACATGTAAAAAGTCAAATCGCAGAATACTGATTAGCTGATTGGGTAATATTATAGATATTGTTTACCCAAATTAGTTAATTATCACATTAAGTTATACTATATAGACTAGTAGACCCTAGTAAAAATATACTGCGGCCTAAATTGACTAGAACACAATAAAATATAACGGATACGTGTTTAATTAATAACCTTAGAGACTTTCTAAATTTATATTGTCCGCTAGTTGAATTTTAAGATATTTCGATCTAAACTGCGGTTTTAGTTTTATAGTATTTCTTTATTTCTTCAGAAAAATTATTAATTTCCCTTTACCACTTCACATACAGAACTATCCTCTGAAGACTTATACACTGGGAGATAGTTATTGAATGAGTGAAATATAAGCTTAAGTTGGCTAAGAAATTTCTAGTATTATTTACAAGTTGTCTGAACAAACCTCATATTTGTAGGTAAAAGATGATATTTCTTAGTTAAAGTCTAACTTCAGTAGTTTGTCAATAAACTGATTATAGTGGGCCCAAAAGATGCACGGAGATATATTTTTTTATTAAGGTAATGCCTGCAAAAATTTTGTGCTCTACAATAACTTAGAGAAATAATGGAAGAGAAGTTCAAGTGAGATGGATATTTTTAGAAAGGTGATGACTATCTATCAAGAAGATAACAACAAGACTTTCAAGTATGTCTTGGGAGAAGGTTCGCCGCTTCCAAAAGTGGGCGGGTAGCGGAGAATCGGCCTAACCGAAACGCACAAAACACACATCTAACGGCCAATAATCCACAAGAGGCAGGGAGACAGGCTTTGGTTCGGGTCCAAACCTTTCGAGCGCCGATGCGGGTGGGAGTGAGGGCGTGAACTTGGAGCCGATAAGTCGTCGTCCCATTCGAGTATGGGCGGCGGAACGCAAAGGCAAGGGAAGATGGGGCCTCAAGCAGTGCGGCAAGGGAAGATTTGGGGCGGTGTTCAGGCATTGCTTGATAAGACAAACGATGGCATGATGTACAATTTGTTTTTCAAACCTACAACAAAAACACGTCGCAGATGAACAGGGAAATATTGGACATACACCGCAACTTTATCAAAATTTTCCAAAAAAAGTTGGGTCTGTAAAGTAGTTCTAGTTTTTAATTAAGTTATTTTGGGATTTTAATTATGTAACTTTTGGCTTTCAATAATGTAATTTTATTATTTTAATCATATAATTTTATTATTTTAATTATATATTTTTTCAATCATATATTTTTGCAATTTTATTGAAATTTGTATTCTTAATTAAATTGCATATCAATTTAATTATATTTACAATTGCAAATTATATGAAATGAGAAGTGGGAAATGACTATAAAAATAAGAGATTAGACACGTAATAGTGGAAGAGAGGTGATGGATAATGGATAGGATTGCAGGTGTTAAGATTTAAGAGCATCCACAACTCAACCCCACCCCAAATTTTCAACAGAACTTTACTATTCACATGGCATGTGAGCATCTCAAATTTCAGCCACAATACCAACAACCTAGTCACAAATTTTCAACCATAACTCTACTATTCATAGTCACACCATTTACTTTTTAAATTTATCATTTTTTATTAATATTTAATTTTAAATATTTATTTAAATTGTGAATAATCAAAAAATATGAAAATTATTAAAAAATTTAAAAAATTACAAACATATTTAGAATAGAAACCGAAAACTAAATTGCAATTGAAAATAATAGAAAATTTCAAAGCAAAATGCCCAAAACCTAAAAAGAATAAAAAAGGAAAAGGAAAAGGGAAAAAAAGGAAAGGAAAATAAAAAAATGAAAAAGAAATGGAAATTACTGCAGTGACATCGCGCCCATTGCTGTTTTTGCAGCTAACGCCGCGGGCGCCGCTCCCCCGACCCCCGCAACACGGGAGCCGGCTCCCCCGACCCCCGCAATGCAGCCGTCGACCCCGCCGCATGCCGCGTTTGTGACTACGTTGGGATGGGTAAGAAATTATGGGAAAAAATGTCGTGGAGCGCAACTAAAAGATGGTTAATGAAAGTGGATTGATGATGGCTTGATCTTTAGTAAAAAATATATGTTACCAAATTAAACGTGATTCTAGGTCAAATTTACATGTACCAAGAATTTGTTATAATGGCTGACGGCAGTGAAAAAGGAAAAGAAGATAATAATCTTTAGTTTATTATGAAATATTGTAATATCATCTTGGATTGCGTTTCTAGCATCTGATTTTATTAAAAAGCATCCTTTTAGGTGGATTTTGAAACCAAATTGTTCATGTTCCACTAATTTAATCCACAATTACAAAATATCTCGCATATGAAATGATAGGCGGCAGGAAAGGGTCATCCCAACCAAATAAAGCATAAAATACACAGAACATTAATTATATAAGCAGCGATTTTTAAATTAGGCGGTGGTGGAGGTCGGCGGCTGTCGGACAAAACCCTACCTGGAATTGGTGCTGCATATTTTCTGATTATGACACCAAAGCCGGTTTGAAGATGCTCTCTTTTCGTGGATTATTAGCTTAACAACTTATATTTTTAGCTACATTTTATGTATTTTTTTAATTCTCTACACTTCATGGATTTTCCTTTGTGATCTTTTAATTTATTTGCTTATTAAAAGTATTATAGTACTTTTAATGATTAAAAGTATTTTTAATTGATAAAATGGATGATTGAATATTTTTATCTTTATTATATATTAGGATTTTTTCAGTTTTATATCATTTCAATGTTATATGAATCAAGTAAAAAAATATCATTTCAAGCAAAACTAGTTCAAGTGATAGAAATTATAAAAAATATCGAAATATTATAAAATTTCAATCCATCTAAGTAAATAAAGAATTAATTTATATTTTTTTTTTATCTATTTAGAGCTAATCTTCAAAGGTAAACACCTAATAAAAATATACCATTATTACTGAAAATGACAATATTTAGTACTACTCCATATTATTTCTATTAACGATTGACATCTCTTTTGAAATAAAATTATATATTTGTCCGTTTCTTAAAGAGTTAGGAAGTTGTCTGTGATTTCGTGTATTAAGATCGCATCAGTAAATAAATCGTATGCGACATGTTATTTTCTATTATTATTACATATATAGTATTATTTTTTGTTGCCTGGGATGCTCTTGACACATGTTAACTTCTCGCGATTTGTAATTATATTCCTTATGTAACTACGTCTTAGTTATTTTCTGGCTTTATTCCAATATTTATGATATATATTTATATTTGAACGCAAAAACATTTATGAAATACCTTTTACCCCATAATTATTTTTGTATGAATATATATATGAAAGGTTAAAGATATGATGACAAATGTTTTGCAAGTAAGGGCTGTATGTACGTCTTTGTCAATGAATACTTACCAATTTTAACACGTGTTTCCAATGGGCCGGTTAGTGCCATTGCCATAATAACGATATGATGATCATAAATTTGGATAACCTACAACAGACTTCCCTAACCCTTTATACCTTTTACAGGTATAAAGGTTTTATTATTTTTTTATTAGATTTTTACGTGCCATAAGGTGGAATAAACCGGCTTTTGTCAGTTTTTTATTTTAATTATATAGGCGAGAAGAGAGAAGAAAAATATGGAATCTTCTATGTTTTCAGTGACGGATTCAGAAGTAGAAAACGAAGGAGGCAGAATTAGTTGGTTTAAACTAAAATTTTCAGCCATCTTCTTCTTCGGGGTAGGCCGACGGCTAAAGGAGGGGGCGATCATGACAGTTTTCCGACTGGGGTAAGGGGAAATTGCCCGTCGGGGGAGTCGGCCGTCCCCTCCGGCCCCCCTGCATACGCCACTGTAATGTTTTATATGTTGACTTGTTTTATTTTCAAGTAAGAAAATGTGGGAATTCAGATTCATGTCCCGATACCACTCACTTTATACAAGGATCAATACCATTAAACTAAAATACTCGAGTAGCTAAATCTAAAATTAGTATAAGAAACTAGACTTGCTACAAGTAGTATTCAAGTGAAATTGTATATAATTTTGGTATGTATTTGTCCATTTGAAGGCAATTAATTATTTATTGATCGAACTATAGTTGCGTTTTCTTTGTGCCTTATAATATACAGCTTTAGTAATAATTGCTAATACAACTCCAATTTCCACCGACTGTGACAATTACAGCACCGAGCCATACAAATAAAAAATAATATTGTATTGGAAGGTACGGATAATAAGTGGTTAATTAAGTGAACGAAAGTTGAAAAATTCCAAACCAACATACATCTATGGCCCACAAGGGCCACAACGCACTATTTGAGAGGGCCTTGGAATAGGTTGGTGGAGTGCGAAACAGGCGATCAAGAGTTGAAATGTTGAATTGGCCCCTACCCCTACCCGGCTACCCCTACCTACAAAAATACTCAGACTTGGTAATATCAATGTAACCCGTATCATTAAATAATCAAACTGCAAACCAATTTCCAATGCTTGTTTTGTTTAATTTCCAAGAAATATTTTAAATGAAATATATTATATATCGGGAGTTTATAATTTGGGAGAATAAAATAAAAATGATATACCGTTCAATCCTATATCACCCGATAATAATGATTAGGTTCGATACTTTATATATAGTTTTGTCCACCACGAAAATAAGATTAAAAAAATCGTGCTTTACATGTCATGATTTATGTCTCGTATATAGGCATCGGATTCTTTTGTTAAGAGTCTTATAGTGAGGTTTATTTGGAGTATTGACCCTTTTTCGCACAAAAAAATAAACTAAAACCTTTTTTTAATTTTCATTTAAGTCCTATACTTTTATGATTTTAAGGAAGTATTGTTTGGATCGGACATGTGTACATTTACTAGATTTTCAATGGGATCTTGTCCTACCCCACTGGCCCAAAAATATTTTTCTCAGTTTCCATTTGCCCCCTGAATTCTCAGTGTTTAGCTTTTTCACTACAAGTGAAGGACCTTCAATTATTTTATTTGGTGTTTCCTTCTGGCAACGCTTCTTTTATATCTTATTATCTGCTTAACATAAGGCCTAGTTTTAAGGATATTTTAATTGTGCAAATTCATTTATTTATTACATTTCGATAATGCTCCTAATCATAAAGAATGCATGTAGATATGCTAATAATATAATAATAGAAACTAAATCAATGTGTAAACATACCTTTCGAATTGTAGATTCATGTGTTTATGTTTTATAAAGTTAAGATCCTATTCATAACCAAATAGTACATTGTTATGTGACAACTAATTTTTTTTTCTGTGTCAATGCTCTTTTCCCCCCCAAATATTGCTAGGCCATTCGCAATCTTGTATAAACCCAGTGCATAACATGTACACAAGGTTGCAGAGGGGATGATACAGTGTGCTTACACAGCTGTGCGTGTAAGGCGCACAACGCGCATGTCACGTGCCAGTGGGCAGCACGCGGCCTCCTCGCCCAATCGGCGTCTCGCATGCTTCACACGTAGACTCCGTGAGATTGTGCTTTGTCCGTCGCTTTTAAAAAAATTAAAAAAAACCGATTTAAATAAAATAAAAAATCTGTAATTTTCTTTCACCATTGGCCCAACCTCTCTATAAATATATTACACTCCTGTCACTTCATTTCACATCGTTTTCTTCATTCTTCTTTAATTTCTTCACTTTTTTCTACATCTACTTCATCCAATTTTCTTGCAAAGTTCACTATGTCGTATTACCCAGTACAATTACGATTTCTTTGTCAACACATGACTATAATCCCGACGGATTAAACATCGATTGGAACAATCCACCATTATTTCTCAACTTTTAAACAATTCTAACTTATGTCCAACACAAATTTCAACTGGCGCACACGTCATCTCCACGTTTCGGCTTCTTCTCGTCTCCCCAAGGTCTCGACTGCAACTCTTCGATGAAGCGAATCTTCCCACCCGCGACATCCGAGTTTCTTACTCCACCGACGAAACTCGAACGCTGGTCGAAGTATACATGGACAAAATTTCTGAGAGGTACAACACGCTACGTCCTTGAGGTGCCCCTACCCGCAAATCTCGTGCACTTCGAGCCCATTTTGAAAGAATTAACCCAAAAATTCAAAAAATTTGCGAACTCTACAACAACGTCGAGGCCGAATGGATGAGTAGTGCCAGTAAAGCTGATATTTTGAAAGAGACACTCAACATTTTTTAGAATGAAACCAAGAAGCCTTTTAAATTCACGAAGACTTAGGATAAGGTGCGCCACTGTTAAAAGCGGGCAGACAGCGAAGGTTCGGGTGGACCGAAGAGAATGAAGAACACCTTCGATGGTCAATTCACCACAAGCGGGAAGGCAGACTTTATTCTTAGTGATGACGCGGGTGGGAGCATTGGTGGGCAGTCGAGTAGAAGCCAGCCTATCGGACAAAAGGTGGCTAAGCGCAGGGAGAATTGGAAGACGACAGCCTCAAGCAGTCGACATTGGAAAAAATGGATGAAATGACGAAGAAAATGAACGAGAACTTTATGCGGAGTTTGTATTATAAAGCATTATGCAAAGACATGTCCAAGATGGACGAGGAAGCAAATGAATTACACCATAAGTTTTTGCAAAGTCTCAAAGAGAAATTGAGAATCTTTTAGGTTGTAATTTTTTAATGTTAATTGTGTAATTTTAGAATTTTAATTATGTAATTTTCGGCTTTTAATCATGTAATTTTTTTGATATTTTTTAAAATTTTAATGAAATTTATATGTTTAATTAAATCACATATTAATTTAATTAGAATATACAATTGCAAATAATATAAAATAAGAGAGAATTAAAAAATAAATAATAGTATTTGTAAAATAGTACTCCTAGATTGTAGGTGTAAAAGCACATGATATAAAAGTAGTTATAGAACCCATAAATAATACCTATAAAGTGTTCCTTATTTATGTCCTAATACTTTACTCACCCAACTTTCTACACTCCAATCCTATGAAAATCACACTATTTATGACCTTTTAAGAAGATCTATTTTCTTAATTATTGAATGCAAATAAAACTTTTTCCTTCAAAGAACAAAATGAACTTTTCAAATGGTGTGTGGATTAAATTTAGAAGAAAGAAGATGGTGGAGGACACTCTTAACTTACATATAAATATGACATTCTATTGAGTCAATACGAGTGATATATTTCGCAAACACATAAGTTATTATTGATTGCCGCAACTTCTAATTAGAATACTAACCTGGATTTAGTTTCCAACTTGACATTACTAATTATAGACCTACAAATTGAAAAAAGTATAAGAAATGAAGCCGAGTCAAAATCTCGTGCAGGGCAGGGCTATGCATGTATCTCAAAATAGAATACATTTCATTTGTATTTTTCCATTTTTCCATTCTAAGGGATGCTTCGTCAACTTGAGTTAAAATATCTTCTTATTCATTTATGGCAGTCACTTTCATTTGATGTAACTTTTTATTTTTTATTTTTTAATGCTTATTAATTAGCGCATTTACCTTGATGATTTTAGACTTTAATTTATATTTAGATCCCTTATTATATTTCAATTTGGGAAGTAATTTAGATTTTTGGTAATACTGCATCGTTCCAACAGACACTAGTACGTTGATCACTAATTTGGCAATTTGACTCTTTATTTTGTCCTATTTTACTATACCAATTTTTTTGGGTTTATTATTTTAAATACAATATCTTATTCTCAAAATAAAAAAGAAACGAGATCAAATCAAATATGACTATCAATAAATTTAATTGCGTCGTCCTTGAACACAAAACAACACTATTCGATATGACAATTGTATTGCTTTCAAACTATTATTAAATACATAAATATATAATAAAAATTGGGCAATGAAATCTCTAATATATAATACCCAATATCGATATAATTTTTAAAAATTTGTGTTGCTATCACGCAGACATGATAATTACACGAAAACGGTAAAACTAAAATAATAGTAATAATAAATTTGTAGACATGTGCAGCAATGTGCCATAGTATTAGATATTAAGGAAATTTCCATTCTAGACCCAACGGAAACTTTTGAAAAAATTGAAATAGATGAAAGCACAAATACGATTTGAATTTTAATGACCTAAAACAGACAATAATAAAAGTGAGGTGGCACGTACGAAATAATAAACAGTGTGAGGAACCAGAAATTGTTACAGAATGGGAATTTGATGGAGACCCCCCAAAAATACAACAGATGTAATAAGATATTCTAATGTCCACAAAGCACTTTTACAGTTTTAAAGTTACTGCAGTTAATTGCGTTTATTGGGATTCGTCTCCTTCGGAAATTTATTTTTCTTATTTTAGCAGAATCGAATCACTCGAAAAAGAGCTCAACTGAAATTTAACAGAATAAGGAAACACAATTGCTGCGCAACTCTCATCATCATTCTCTCTCTCTCTCTCTTCCGCTGCATTAAAGGTTTTTTTTTTTTTTGAAATTCTCATCTCTTCTCATTGTTTTCTTTTTCTCCTGCGATGTACTAGATTCTTGTGTATGTTGACTAGTTTGTTTTGTTTTGAAGTCAAGATTTAGGGGTTTGCTATTTTTCTTATCTGTTGCTTTTCTTGAATAGCATTTTTCTTTGATCTTATTATCGTAATATGTTGGTGATTGGTTTATGGAGGTCAACGTATGTAGCTTATGATATGAGTTAACCTGACATTGTTATACACACTCAAACTTCGCAGGAAGAAGAGAGAGAAGATTGAGCGTAGCAGCTGAAAGCTAAAACCGCTGTACTAGTGCGATCTTTTGGTTTTTTTTTTTTTTTTTTTTCTTACTTTGTTTTTTGGTTGTGTTTTTTATAATTTAGTTCAGCCTTTTCGGGTTTTCCCCTTCTTTTTCGTTAAAAAAAACTTGGATAATATAAACACGCAGCCGTTGTGCGTCTTTATGTGTTTGTGTTTGTATGTGAGACATGTTAGTGGTCCATAATTTGAGAGGATGACGAAGATCTCAAGAGAATAATTGATATCCATTTAATCTAGTTACTGCATATTGGTTCGAAATCAATTATTTGGCAGTGAGTCAATAACCTTTGCAAGATCAAGTTCGTAAATCAGAACGTTTTACTTTTATTTTCGGTGTCATTCTGATATGTTTAGAACTGAGAAATTAATCTGAGAAAATAAACAAAGAAAATTAACTGTGGATGGGATCTGTTTTGTTTCTCTGTGTATTCTTCCAATCTGCTTTGTTTACAACTACATTGGCCGAGTGTTTGAGAAATTGGTGTTGTAAACTCATTTTATTATATGAAATTCCTATCTGTATTAAAGAAAGTTACTCTTTTAGGAGATGATTTGCTGATGCCTATCCTGGATGAGATTGTTCTATTTAACAATTATAATTGTTTTTTCTAGGGCACCAACGAGAGGAATTTCGGAAGATATTGTGAAGTGCATTCCTTCTCAGGAGCTCACGAGCATTTGACAACTGAAACTCTTGAGCATTATGCATGTCTGGTCCTGTGGCCACTGCGAGTAATGTTGAAAGAGGACTCTCTATATCTTGTAGGACAAAGTCACTTGATTCCTCAATATCTAATGAGAAAAGCCGCATAAGTGAATCGAATGGAGAGGTTTCTCATTCTTCATCAGAAACTAACAGCTTCAGAACTGGAAAGATCTTATTGCGCAATGGAGAGTCTTATTCTGGATTCCTGGTTGGCAATGTGCCAGAGGGGTCAGGGGATTATGTCTGGTCAGATGGTTGTAAATATGAGGGTGAGTGGAGAAGTGGGATGAGGCATGGACATGGAAAACTTCAATGGCCATCTGGTGCCATCTACGAAGGTGAGTTTTTAGGTGGTTATATGCACGGTAATGG
>JAYDZE010542982.1:0-14342 GCA_034509125.1 Monilaria moniliformis
CTTCTGATTTAGTATGTATTATGTGAATTCTTGTGATATATTTGAATTGCGTGAATAATTGCATTATATGGATATGTACTGATGCAATTGATATGATTAATTATATATTGAGTATGTGACAAAAATAGATACGTGATTTATTCATGATGTTTTGAATTATTATATGCTTGATTTTGAATTTATGTAAATCATGGAATTAAAAGAAATCTGTGACGGTCTTGTTCTGGATCTGATATTAATGGCAATGGGACCTTCGGGTCATATACAATGGCAACGAGACCTTTGGGTCATATACAATGGCAATGGGACCTTCGGGTCATATATGTTATACTCCCTTCGTCCACGAAAAATAGTCTTGTTTTTCCATTTTGGTCCGTACACCAAAAATAGTTTCATTCTATTTATGGAAAATTTCTCACAACATAATACCCATAAACAACAATCTATTTACAACTTATACCACTAGGACCCACTACTTTTTTATCTCCAACCATTTTTTCTCCCTCTCTCTCCTACTTTATCAACTATTTTTTTTCTCTCTAATCACTTTTTCTTTCTATCTCTCTTACTTTACCAATTGTACATTAAAACCCGTGCCGTCCACCAATTAGACCATTTTTGGTGGACGGAGGGAGTATTATACAACGAATACATTGAAAATCCCGGACATGTGTCAGACTGGATTGTCACAGCATAATAAAATGGACATAGATGAATCTGCATATGTATATGGAATTGTTTTTTTATTTTTTTTATTTATATATTTATTTCTTCTTGCTATATATATTGATTAAAGAATATGCTTATCTATTTATGTGATGTGAAATTAGAAGTAAGAATTATATGCACTGAGTTGTGGCTCATATAAATCACTAATATTTTTCAGGAATAGATTAGAAGTGACATTTTGGTTAACGTGGGTTCGACGAACTCCACGCATCATCAAGTTTGGCGGCGACACATTTTGGCAACCTTCTCCTCATCATCATTTTTTTTGCATGTAGATAAATATATAGCATATCGAGTGGTGAGAGGGTCCCACTGTGGTCTAGAACAATGACATATGTACCTGATAAATGTTGACTGTTGATGACATATATATATATATATATATTTATATATATATATATGGGTGTTTTCGTTTTAAAAAGTGTTGTTTTCTTTTATTCGTATTTGTTTATTATATAAGTAAACGTCAGAAGGGATGGGGTGTGACATTTATAGTTCTTAGGCTTAATGTATTCAACATTATCTGCAATATTTAGACTAGATCAGCATATGCGCAAATCGGTCAGGTGGTCTAATGGTCCTTCTGGTTGTCTCTGGCTAAAAGATAGTCACCTAAGTCGTCTATTTCTGTTAATATTTTCTCAACATCATCTTCAACATCTTCAGTAACTCGAGTGTGAGAGTTTGAACTATGATAAGATCCACCAAGCTCTACTTGCACTTGATCTCTATTCGTTTCTGTCTGTGTTGTTCCAACAATTTCAAGGTATGATATTTTATTCTCCTTGAACATCACATCTCTACTAACAATAACTTTTTATTTTCCTAATTCTACACACCATAGCCTATAGTCTTTCACCCCCTTTGGATATCCAATAAAGATGCATTTCAGAATTCTTGGATCCAACTTATCTTGCCTCACATAGGGATAGACCAGATAATCAAATATCCTTAGATAAAAGTAATCAATATCCACTTCTCCCAACATTTCATTTGCAGTTGTGAAATCAATGCTTCAGGATGGACACTTATTAATCAAATAGCATGTTGTATCATCATCAAATTCTCAAAACTTCTTTTTGAAACTACACTTGCTTCAAGCATTGCTCTTACTCTCTTTGAGATGGTCATATTTATAATTTCTGTAAGACCATTTTGCTTAGGGTTAATAGGTATTGTGTCTTTTAACTCCACCCATCAATACAAAATTTATGAAATTCACCGGACAAGAACTTCACTCCATTGTTTGTCCTTAAGCACTTCAACCTAGTGCCATTTTCATTCTCAACCATGTTGTACCATTTCACAAATTTTGCATAGCAATCTAATTTGCTTTTCAAATTATACAACCACAACTTTCTTTAGTAATGACCCACGAGAGATAGAAAATATCTTTCACTTTCAAGTGTTTCAGTCTTAGAAGGTCCCCAAAGATTAGCATGTACATAGTCTATGGGGAATTAACATTCATAATATATGTAGGGTAGGACAACTTTTTGCTTTTAGCCAAAATGCATTCATCACAAGAGTCTATTGTGAAATTCTTATAATGTTTCAAAATTTCCTACTTCAACAATTCATTAAGACCCTTCTCTCCCACATGACCCAATCTAGCATGCCATAATATGGACTCATTCACTAGAATAGACTCAGATTCTCCAATGATAGTTTCAACATCAAGATAATATAGACTTTTATGCCTAATGTCCCTCATAACAGAGATGTAGTTTTTAGAAACATGTAATTCACCATTCTGGGACTTAAAACAGAAACCCTTTGCTCACAACATTCCTAAGGAGATCAAATTTCTTTTGAGTTTATGAATGAACCTAACATATTGAAGAACTCTTACGGCACCATCATGCATTTTATTTTGTATTTATCTTATATGATCTATAAAATATTTAAAATAATTGATAATTATAATTATCATTACACCTTATAAATATTACAAAATTCTAAATGTCACGCTCGCACATCATGTGGGTGAGTGTACTAGTGTGTGTGTGTGTGTGTATATATATATATATATATATATATATTATAACTCTGAACCGAAATATATTGAACTATAAATTGTTTACAATTAAATTTTGAGTTATTTAACTTTTAATAAAAATACCCCAAACTATACTTTGTTATAATTAATAATTAAACTATCAGAATAAAAAAATATCTCTAAGTTCAATTTTTAATCAGAAAAATATTACATAGGTCGTCAAAATTCATTTTTTTTTTCAAGTTTTAGGCGGCGAAATATTGTTGCTTTGATGCTAGCTCATTATCCATATATTTGTGTTAAAAATCACGTCAACAAAGCCATATAATTTTCATGACATGAAATTGAATTTTGTTTGGTTACTTTTATGATAGTTTGCGACAATTTTGTTAAAATTTCAATAAAAAGCTTAGACATGAGAAGACATTATATGGGTATATATATGGAGAATGAGACGATTGATATATTGTAAGCAAAATCCACGCGAAATGCAGAATCCCGTGGCGTCTCCAATTGGTTAATGCTCAACTACCCTGATTCGCGCATAATGAATTAATTGAAAATATAGAACATGAATTAATAGACATTTGGGGAAAGAAGGGATACCCAAACTCAATAAATCAAGACATATATCATGAATTCCAAAATCAATAATTTCCGATTTATGGCATCAGCCCTAAATTAATTTGTTGGCTTTTCATTTATTTGGATGCAAATTATTGCATGAATGATGTATGAGGTATGCATGGGGGCGAGTACACATTTTCATTACAATTTGTGTAGATTACGCCCACATTAATACTATCTTTCTTACATTCATTAATACAAATCTACAAAGCTATGATAATGGTGACACTTCACCGATATCTTTGTTTTCCCATCATTTAATTTCTTACTGAAAGCAAATACATTTTGGTTCAAACTTATTCAATTCTTACCTTGTGTGGTCCTCAATTAAATGATCATTTTTTTTGTCCAATAATTTTCAACTGTAAAAGCAAATTAATATATCTACATGTTATATGTAATAGTAAATTTTGATTACCTATAAATTCTGAGTTTCTTGAATATTGCATTAATTTGAAATTCATCTACTATCACTGCCCCCCAGTGGTCATGGTAGATGCCCTAATTTATTACAGGTACTAATTGCTCTCTCCAATTATGTCTTACAAGGGATGGTGAAATTGTATTTCATTCACACCCACTACCATTTATTTTTATGGGCTTAATAATTTTTTCTTATCTCTTTCACATTGAGACCAAATTTCACCATCACGATAAATTGTGTACGTAAAATATATCTATGATGTTTGTGTTCTTTAATATATTTTTGGGATAGATGTTTGTGTTCTTTAATACATTTTTGGGATAGAATATAACAGGTTATGATCGGTTACATGTTATCGAAAATGAAGTCTATTTTATTTTTTTCTCAAGATTTTGAGGTTGAATTTAATTCTTGGACTAGTGTGGTTGTTTAAATATTAATTCTTGACGATATTAAATAGTTACCGTTTTTCACTTGTGTCAATTCGAGATGTTATTGCTACACCAAGAAATAGTATTATTTCTTCCTCGACGTAACTCAGGAAAATTTCAAACTGTTTTTGTATATGTATACATGCTTACCTACATATATGATCTCTCTCTAATAAAATATAATTTGGCAAATTGCTTAAACATTTTTAAGATATAATCCAATATTTGCGAAACTACAACTAAATTCATAATTTAAATTTCACATTTTTGTCATAAAAATGACAAATATATGATCGATTCCCGTCCATTCAGTGCTGACTCAACTTGCCGGAGTCCTGTGCTTTTTTATAAGAGATAGTCATTGAAAAAACGTCGTTTCGATTCTAAAAACTAAAAAAATAAAGACTAAAAGTCGTTGTTGTTTCCATATTTAAAATAAATACATTGACCCCCCTATAACACACTTGAGTTAATCCACGTACGTAAGAATGTGCCCTATTAGAACTTGTGAAGAATGAATTATTGTGGGAGTAAACAATAATATTCGAGTTCAAAATATTTATAATTATGCAGAAAACGAACATAAAGATCTAAAGCATTTTTTAAAATCTAAATTACGAGCCCAACAATAAATTAAATCATAGCCATGCACGTACTATTTAGATTTATATCTACATCATATATATATGTTTGTTACTTAAATAAGTTTTTCCGCCATCTACAATCTAAAACTACATATGTACCATTGATTGATCCAAGAAAGAGATGTGGCGTATAAATGGATAAGGAATGTTGATTAAATACTCAAACATTTTATAGTTTATTAGCTCACCAAACTAAATAAATATCATTATAATAAATGTGATTTATTTGTTGTTGATGATATTATAGTAAGGAAAAAAATTACACAGAAAAGGAAAGGCTTTGTGGGGATGCAAAATGATAAATTAAATGCATGGTTATTGTTTGAAAAATAATAATGCAGTATGTATTGTATAGTGCATATCTACTTTCGGATTGAAAATTGATAGGTCGTGTATGATCTAACCATAGTAGAATTTCATTATTTGATTTCGGTTCCAACTTCCAATTTTGAAAAATAAGAAAGTTATTTAAAGAAAACGGAAAATGTATTTTTCTTATTAGTACTATAGCTAGTCCATAACTTCATATATTTAACCCCATACGGCCATACCCAACAAAACAACAACTTTATTCTTGTGGAAAATTCTTTTTTTTTTTTGGAGTAGAAAAATATTATTTTTTATAAGTGAAAAAACTTCATTTTGTTGTAAGTTGGCTCTAATTATTAATTAAACCCCATTGTGACACGTCACATGATTTGAAATTTGACTTTAATCTTCATCCGAGTAAATAATCTTGGAAGCCCAAATATAATAATAATAATAATAATAATAATAATAATAATAATAATAATAACAACAACAACAATAATAATAATCTCTTTCCCCAACCACCGCCCAAAAAAGAATCTTGATTGATCAAAGGAAGAGATGTAACGTGATTTACTGGATAGGGAATGTCCTAATTAAGACTCAACTAGCTCACCAAACAGAATGAATAAAGATGTTAATAAATAAATAGTAGCAATATTATACCAATTAATTTGGAGAGACGAGATCGGAAAGGAATACGGCAAGCTTTCGAAAGATGCAAAGAAATGTGTGGAGATGAAGAGGAACAAATGAGTTCAGTATTAATTAACCAAATTTCATTTTTAAGGTGTTACTATACTTATAATTAAAGCAGTCCAGCTACTCTATATTAACTGCAACCTTATACATCTGCCCAATTTTTATTTCACACATATACCTCTTACCTACCTACTAAATGTACCTTATATTTAGCCTACATGCGTTATCTTTTATTATTATTATTATTATTATTATTATTTGTTTGAGCGGGAAGGAAGATTCATAACATACGATTTTGATGTTTCTAAAATTTTGAATATATATGGTTTTTACTTTATTTTGTAATGATCATATCTGGTTTGCACAAAATTCTCTCAAGCCTATCAAACATATTCAAAATTATAGCAAATCGGGATAGGAGATTTTATTTGGTGTGTTATCTAAAACGATTTCGGTTGGGAAATCAATTTCCTGTTATTTTTTGAAAATAAAGAAAAAGAACAGGAAATATAAATAAGAAAATATATAATTATTCCAAATGCGGAGAAAATTTTCGGTTTACGGAAGAAAATTGATTATATGATAATTTATATAATTACACAATATTTCTCTCCCTCTCGATCCGACCCTCTACATTATTACAAGCATTTGAAAAATTCTCACCCTTCTATCTAGACTCTCTCACAAGAGAAACTAAAATAATGAATTTTAGCTACTGTTAATCACAAAACTATAGAGTAGTAATTCATACAATTATATCAAATGCCCCTAGGCTTTTTAAATAGTTTAGGAAACCCCCGCACTTTTATCACAACTAACTCCTTTTATTTTAACAAAGTTTTCCAACAATCTTCATCTTGTCAAAATGAAAGAAAATACCATTGTCTTTACTCACAATCATGATTCTTAACCCAAAAAATTATCATCCCCAAAAAGAAAATAAACCTACTTCACCATATCAGTAGAATACTTAGAATCAACCATTCTCATAATTTTTCTGGCATATATCAAAAAATCTTGCTAAAAAATATAGTGCAACTTCTAGCTTTTGACCTTCCTAAAAGTCCTTTGTCCATGGACACAACTTTCACTACACACCTTATATTCGTGTCAAACCAATGCACATGTGGTACAATTAACATCATCACATCATTTTTCATGGCAGTTAGACATGTCATAAGGATGTTGATGTCATTATAAGACGTCATCCATCACGACGTTAGCTTCTTGTTTGGAGCTATTTGCTGACACTGTTCCACTTGGATAGTTTTGCTTCATATGTCCCGATTTTCCGCACTTCCAACAAACAACACCCTTTAAGACTCTCTTCCTCCATTTGCTAATAGTCACAATTGCTGAATTTTTCCGTTGAAGTATGCCCTTTATTCATTAGTTTTTTTCTCATCAGAAAGAAATATTTCCTGTGATTTCAGCAAGAACTAAAGCTTTCTTCCCATACATCTACATTGGTTTCATGCACTTATAAGAACGTGGAAGAACAAGATGAGCCTTAACGCCTTATCTTCATCTTCAATTTTCAGTACAATTGTCTATAGTTCAGAAATGATGCAATTAAGAGTACTCAAGTGATCTAAAATTTTCGTACCTCCATCCATCTACAAGGTATGAAATTATTCATTTTGGTACAATCGAATCAAAATTCCATTTGTTTGGTACAAAGCTTCCAACTTTTCCCACAACTTCTTCGCATTTGAAATCCTATATACATTTGCAAGAATATTCTTGGCCAAGCAAAGATGTATTGTGTACACTAGATTGTTCAACACATCCTCGACTTACACTTGCCATAATAAGTTGATTCTTCTTCAAATTTCTCTATAGCAAACATCATTGAACTTGAAGTAGTCTTGATGTATTGTTTCTCCATCTTAATTGAATAGTTGTCTCACAAGAGATACCCAGACCTCCAGACTTTTCTCAAGAAATCATTGTTAATGTGGAAAATCAGACAACGTTGCAACCACAAAGCATACTATGAGTATCAAGAGACCTGAACCGTGCTCTAGTACCACTGTTGGGAAATCAATTCTCTATTCATTCTTGATAAAAAAAAAAACAAAGAACAAGATATAAGAAGTACAAAATAGACAACAATCACCAACACAATAATTTAATGTGAAAAACTCCAAATTCGAAGAAAACCCACGTTCCATGAAAGAAAATTCATTATATGATAAATTTCTACAATCATGCAATATTCATCTCCCTCTTGACCCAACCCCAACACTATCACAAGTCTTTGAAAAAACACTGATCCTTTTATTATAGCTATCTAACAAAAGAAACTAAGAATAGTGAATTTGGATTAGAGTTAAAGAGTAGTGATTTGTGCAATTGTAAAAGCCCTTAGATTTCTTAAATAGCTTAAGAAACTCCTCCACTTTAATTATAAAATAGATGTAGGACAAACTCTTTGTATTTTAACATAAATTGAATTCCAACAACAATTCAAAAACAAATTAATTTTTCTACTTGTTTATTGTTTATAAGAAATAATTATGATAAAAAATAATGGATTAATAATGTTTAATTACATTATATTTTTAGAGTTACAATTCACATATACATATACCTGAGTTGGCTCGTATTCTTTGGTTTATTGATTGTTAAGTCCACATGATATATTTCTAATTCGTACCATGTGGTGTTCACATCAAATTTTTCGTCTCCACATAAGTTCATATAACAAAAAAAAAAAAAATACTTATCAGGTCACTTGTGTCATGTTCACTAAGACGCCTCCAACCATGATACAGTTACACAAATTAATTGATAATTCGCTTTGTACAAACACATTTATAGAGACTGTTAAATGTGATCGGACTTGCTAGCGAGTCAAGCTTATGAATACTTTTAGACTTACTAGCTTAATCGATTTAGAACATGCTTTCTATATGTAGAGGTTTATATATAAAATACATAATATTTTATTAAAATATATATTAAATTATTTTATTCTATTTTTCTTCTAAAAAATAAAATATCCAGTTAATAATCTAGTTGAAGAGGGTGTTTATTTTGAGTGATATGATAAATTGAGGTGTTTATTTTGAGTAATATGATAAATTGATAAAAAATAATCTCACATAATGTTCTATTTAGTTTGATGAATTGATTAATTTTGGAGCTTATTTACGATCTTATCATTCAAATAGTCAATCCTTTTTATTATTAATCTATCGTATCACTCAAAATATTTCAAGATAAATTTCTAAATTAGCTAAAACGAACTTTTAAAAGATATTCCAAGTAACTCAAATTCATAAAAAGCTATTGTATTATCTTTTACAAAGATATTTAGTACAAACTAGAGCTCTTTCACATTTAGCATTATATATTTGTTTTTTAATATTTTATGTTCCACAAGAATTTAACGTTGACAAGTCTGACACTTTAAGGCATCAACAATATAGACTGAACTCTTACATTTTCCTTATATTATTTATGGGCATCACAATAACTTTTGCTTTAAATTTTTAACACTTACAATAGACGCTCAACCTATAATTTCTCTTACACTATTCATCTCATTTTTTTAAATTTCTTTCAAAATTTGTATAATATTTAATTTTGTAATTTAAATTCGAATTTCGTTAAAATAAATTAAATAATATAATTAAAATTCTAAAATTATATTATTAAAATTCAAAAAGTTACATAATTTGAATCATAATATTACATTATTGAAAGTAGGAAAATTACATAATTTAAATAATAAAAATAAAACTCCACTATTGAAAGTTGTAAATTACATAATCCAAACCACAATTCATTCCTCGAGGGGAGCGAAGCGGCTCCAGATGTGTTCAATTAAAACTGCTTGTAGTTGGTCGTGCAATTCTCTATCGCTGATTAACTCACGACGAGCTTGGAATATGCGAAATGGCTGAGCCGCACCTTGCGTTGGTGCTTCTGAAGCGGACGAGGTGCCGGTAGTGTCTTCGTCATCCCAATTAAGCGTTTCCTTGTCTTCGTTCTCGATGATCATGTTATGCAAAATAATGTATGTGTGCATGATGTCGGCTAGCACGTTTTTGAACCAAGCACGTCCGAAATTTTTTATGATGGTGAACCGTGCTTGGAGCACAACAAATACTCATTCTACGTTCTTTCTCGCAGCTTTTGGGCGAAACGAATAAGGCCCTAAATCTGTTTAGGCTACTTGGGCATAACAACCAACATGGAAACTATTGTGGCAGTGATTTTTCAGTTATGCGGCAACAAAATCCCAGTCATAACCAAGATTCCCGGTCAGCCAACAGGGTATAACCGGTTGTCCTACCATTCCACGTGTCGGTCAGTTACTGGTTTTGTCAATCCAAAATCATTCTCTTACGATCCCAATCTCTCTTAACGGCATCACCATGTGCCTGTCACCGTTAACAGAGTCAGGACCACATGTTACGGTAACCGCTTCGTTTAATCTTCACCGTCCGATCAAATCGCAACTTTTTCTTGTCTTCCGTCTTTGCCCCTACTCTCTCTATCTCTCTCCTCGCGTCTGATTTTTATAGCAGCGGAAGTGGTGCGCTCAAAAGAAATTGAGCTTTATGCCTTTGCAGGTGTTTGTTAATCACACACACACACACATATATATATACATATACACATCATAATTTACACTCACAAGCACACATTCTCCGACTTGTAGGATTATAGTAGAATGTATGTATAGAGGTGGAGAGGTATGGGGGAATTCTTGAAGAGATGTGAGAGCGTGAGAATAAAGTGTAGAGCGACGGAGGAAGATATGCGGTTGAATTTCAACAAGAAGAGGAAAGTTTACTCTAAGCTCGAGAATGACAGCTGCGGCAAGGCGGATTTTTCGGAGAATTCATTGTCGCCGGCAGCGTCTAGGACTTCCAGTTGCTCTAAGCATGAGGACTCAAACGACGTCGTAAAGATGAGTCCGAGTTCACCAGATCTGGAGGTGAGAATTCGAAATTCAAACGCAGTTGGATTCAGTGCTACTTTGTGGAATTGTGTCCGTTCTGTTTTCGTTTTTGGAGCTGAAATTACGGCAATATTTCCTTTCTCGAAGAATTTTTCTAAAATTTGTTCCTCCTTTTCTTTCTCTCTCTCTAGAATGCTGATTCGCACTCCGAGGGTTTCGTAACAGAAATTTCCACTTCCACCGGTCACGTTTTCAGGTGAATATAAAATGGAAATAACTGTAGTTATTATGCATTTGTTCTTGGTCTATTTTCAATTTTCCAAGACGTCGTGATGAAATTAGAGGACATTAAATTAACGTTTTCATTGACAATTATTCTCTCAAGTTTCACAATGTTTCTTATGCGTCTCCGTTCATAAATTTAAATATTGATTTTCGATTTTGTGTTGTACGATTTCAGCAGAGAGGCGACTCCAACTAGCGAGCTTTACGGAGACTCGGAGCATGTTTTGTTGCAGCTATCGCCGTCGCCTACGTCAAAGAAAAAATCATCTCCGCCTCCAACGACTCTCCGCCGTAAAACTCCAAATTCCGTGGCGGACAACATGCCATCGGCGGGGGAGCTGGAGGCGTTCTTCGCTGCGGCGGAAAAGTACGAGCAGAAACGATTCGCTGAAAAGTGCGTAATATCCAGACTTTTATCTCCACTCTATATTCTCGCATATGCTTACATGATTCCGGGGTGTGCGTACGATAAGCGCCTCGCACTCAAAATGCACACCCTGCTTATTTTAACGTAGGCCAATTGATTATTCCCGCAACCGAAAAGGAAAGGAGAAATGATTTGATTGAATTGGGTTTGTATTATTTTCAGGTACAACTATGATATTGTCAAGGACGTTCCATTGGAGGGCAAGTATCACTGGGTTCGTTTACTGCCTTAAATGAAACCACCACCAAAACAAGAAAGAAGGCATCTTATGATTCCTCCTTTTTTTTAAAAAGATTTTTTCCCTGTTTCGACTTTTGGTTTTCGTTGGTGGGGTTAGATTGAATTAATTTACTCATTCAAGAAGAGAGGGCATTCGACATTTTCTAACATCGAAATCGATCTGGCTCGATATGTATAGCAATTTCCCGAATTCATGTAAAGAAGCTAGAGGTCCCTTGATGAAAAATCAAGCTTTGCGAGTACGATAGCATTTCATTTCCATTTTTCTATTTTTCGAAGTGGCGAAATTTGGGATGATTTCTTTTGTCAGAGTTTGATGATATTGATGTGCGTAGGACGGTATTAATTTGGTTTTGTTATCTTGCATCTGAAATTGAAAAGGGAGTTTCTGTTTGTGTATATTTTGGATGCTTTCTTGATTGCTGTCACTATGTGTGTGAAGTTTCTTGTACCCATTATTTGGCAGAATTCCAATTTAAAATAAATATAGATGTAAAAGTAAAAGAGCGGAATTGGTTGCATGGCTTTGTATATGGGCACGAAAATTCACCCACCCACATGTGTGTGTCTTGAAAGTGGAGCTCTATGCATACACGTTGTTGGTGTATGTATATACGAAACGTGCGAGTGGGTTAAGTGTGTGTGCTGCGTGTAAAGTGGGCCATGCGAATTGGTTTTCAAGTTTGATTGAAAGGTTTGTCCTTTAGCATTTGTAGTGTGGGATAATGATGAAAGGAAAAAAAAGAAACTGGCTGAAAAAGAAATTGTATATTTCGAGATAGATCTGGTCCCCAAACCGGCGGGTATCATTTTACACTACCAGTAACCAGTAGTTATTGTGTAGGTGATAATGAGTTTGTTAAAAGTGATTTCACAAAGAATTAATGATTTGTTATTTTTCGATTTGTAGCCAGGATATCAAGAAAATTCAAAATGGGAACTATTTGGAAACATAATTAAAATGAAAATGAGGGTGGGTGCAGTAGGCTATACTATATGTTTTTCTTATGGAACTGATTAGCAGCAAAAATGAGTCAGATAACAGTGGTTGTGATGATTGTTGCAGCGACATATGCGCAAGAAATCCTCAAAAAAAACCGAATTGTGGGCTCACCCTCAGCTTTTCTTATGAATGTACATCGCCCCTTAAAAATAAGGCATATGCACCTAAAATATGAGGGCCTGGAATTAAAGAAAAAGTTCCATATGTTTGGTCTCTCTCTCTGTGCTTGTAATTAAATAAATAGTTGCACGTGTTTGAAAACTCTGCCACTCCCCCTCTCTGTGTGTGATCAAAATTATAGTAATCAGAAATGTTGTAGCTGGCTGCATTATCTACCTTTGTTTTTAAATTATTTTTTGTGTGATGTTGCTATATAATATGCACACTGTATATATAATGCAATTAAAATACTTGTTGCAGTATTAGAATGACGACATAGATTTGAGCAGAGATACATATATGACTATATGAGTGGGAACTATGAGGGAGCAATGCAGAGTATTTGTTTATCAGTAACTAATCTACTAAATTGTACACTGGGTGCATTTATAAAATACTCATTTTTATTATAAAAAAACATCTTATATAAGGATGTACTATTATTTTCCATATACATAGGGATTGGTTAAACTAAAAATTCGGAAACGAATGTAAAAACATTGCACTGAACATATAAAGTTACTAACATACTGCATTCATCAATAACTTAAGTGCACTACAAAAAGATGAAAAATTTGTTGTCTCTATACTACAAAAAGATGTTTTTTTTTTGCTGCCTATGGGATTCGAACTGAGGAACTACGTTCATCCATCAAGAAGATGCATCTGCCATAGATCTTCACGATCCATGGATTGAAAATGGTTCTCACAATAAAAATAGTTATCATTTGAACCCCTCTCTCTTTCTATATATATATATAACCCTATATATATATTAATAAAAAGGTTAATTGGCTATAAACTCACCAACTATAATGAATTCTTGATTTTTTTTTCCCATAATCTTTGAAATTGATACGTATAAATAAACTTTAATTAAATCCAAAAATTTCCACGAATTCAATTTATTAGTGAATTTCAAATTTTGAGTATTAATTTTTAATAATAAGAAAATATTATTTTAATTATTGAACTCATTGCGTCATCCATTGCGATTTCATAACATTAATTTTAGATGCCACATTAGTTTTAGTTTGGCCGCAATTTGAATTCATGTGAAATTTCTGACCTAAGTTTGAATCAATGTGAAATTTCAAGTTATAATTATACTAAATTTTATAAAGTGTGGAAAAAAATGAAATTCAGTAATATTTGGTGGATTTAGGGCAGCATTAACGCTGCCGGAAAAACGCAAAAAAGAGGGACGGCCGCATCGGGGCGGGGATGGGGGCGGGATGGCTGCGCCACAGCCGGGCTTTCAGCCGCTGGAGCGGCTGATCGCCAGACTGCGGCAGCCGCACGGGGGCGGCGTTAAGGGTGGTCCACCGCAATGCGGCGACCAACTTTAATATTTTTTTTTAAATTAAAAAATGTGATTTGATTCTTCAATGCAAATTTTGGAAAGATCAAAGGCTGCAACTCACATGTGAACAATTAAATTTGGAGTT
>JAYDZE010542993.1:0-12922 GCA_034509125.1 Monilaria moniliformis
CATGTTTCTTGTCGACATGTTACTCCTTAGTTCGTCCAAGACGCAACCGGCAGTGCTGAAAGCTTGCTCAACAGCGACGGTGGAAGCGGGAACTGCAAAATTCTCCTTTGTCATGGTGGCAAGTATAGGATAATCTTTCTCATGTGTTGACCACCAATCTAGGACATCGATTTGGTGGTGTTGAGGACCTACATCTTGAAAAATAGCACGAAATTCCAAATGTACGTCTAATTCACTGTTAGCTCTACCCCTATGTGTTGTATTACTGTATAGTGATGCTACTTTCTTTGCTATTAGGTCACTATAATCTATGTCTAGATATCCGTAGTTACTAAAGTTAGAATCTCTACTCGATGTAGTGTTAATTTGATGATCATTATTATACTTTGTTTCATTATCCTTAAATAGGTTACGTAATGCTACATCTAAGTCAAATTTTACTTGTTCTACGTGAGAAAGATCTAAATCAAATGAAATTTCAGAATCTAAACTAAATTGGGTTAAGTTCGTAAGAGGTAAATTTTGTAGAGTTTCATAATAACAATCTAGAGTACTACAAACACCACCTAATTTTCATTTTGGATCTAAATATTTATAACTAAAAATATCGTTGAAATTTTCTTAAAATATTTTAACCATTTTTGGACCATATAAAATATTATGAGTTGTAATTGTTGACTACTTTTTTCATACAACTATTAAAATTTAGTTTTGTATACATGCAAATATGTAATGCTTTAAGACACGAACAGAAATATAATAATAAACTCCAGGTAATTCAACAAATGCAGTAAAAGACTTAAATAATTTAAATAACTCCATACATTGAGACCAACATGTAGGTAATAAAATCAAGTCTAAATCATTAAAACCTTTAAAAAATCTACTAAATAATCTTTATGTTCTAAGGTCGAATTTATCATGTCATAAGTAAAGTTTCATCTAGTTGATACATCCATAGAAAAATTTGTATATCTAATTTTTTTAGTATGACAATATTTTTGTCATTTCTTGCCTATAACTTTTTTATTATGAATTAATTTTACAGCTTTTCTAATTGGTTATACATACTCATTAAACAAATATAAGACATCTTTAACACATAAATTTAAAATATGACAAATACATCGAACATGAAAATAGTGTCCATTAATAATAGGAGAACATGCATCAATTAGTGAAGAAATACTAGCAATATTAGCATATCAATATTAGCATATGCATTATCAAATCCAACAGAAAATATTTTATTAATTAATTGATATTCATTTAAAACTCGAATAATTAATTGAGTAATAGCTTGAGCGGTATGTGGTGAAAGAAATTTTTTAAATGCAATTAAATGTTTGTTCAATGCAGCTATTATCTACAAAATGAACCGTAATTTCCATATAGAATTTTTCGTTATATGCATCAGTCTACACGTCAGAACAAATATAAACTTTGTGATCTTAGTTTAGTAAATATTTCGTTAATTCAATTTTGTTATGAAAATATTATTTTACTATAAATCTAGTCAATGAACTTCTACTTATTTTTTTACCACTTTGATTATAAGCTTGTTTTATACTATATTCACATCTTTCATTGTCATACGAATTAGGCAAATGTTGCATAGCAGCATACATATCTAGCCATGATATTAGTTGATTCTCTATCGTCATATTTAAAAAAATATGGTGTACATATTTGAGATGAACCCGTTTGAAGGCCAGGTTGAAAGTTTAGTTGAGTTTGGGTTGAGCCAATCCAAATTTCACCACGTGATTTTTTACCATATGCTTGATAAACGTACTGTATCTACCACTTTGTGTAAATTTGTACTTTGTATTGCAATAGTTGCGATACGCAGTGTATTTCTTCGGAGCATCGGGATGACTATTGGAATTTTTAATTCTCACCTTCTTGATTATGCTTAATGAAGATGTTTGATGTCTTACTTCATTAGGACTGTGGTGGAGGAGGTGGAGTTGACATTTCTTCTTCATCTTCTTCTTCACCGCCCAAATATTGACATTCATCACCCATATCCGGTTGCGATTGGTAGGAATGAGATGAAAATATTGGTTGTTGGAACTCGTCACTCGATATGAAATTGAAGTCCTTGAAACTTATGTTGAAGTATGGACCAGAATTTTCTTGAGAGATGTTCATGGTGTTCATGCCCGTCAAGGCATGCGCTGCAGCATATTTCTCCGCCTACAAACATATCAAGTATAGAAGTTATTAGATTATATAAACTAATCAAATTGCTTTTAGTTACTAATATTATAATTGAAAAATGAAAATTAAAAATTTTCTTCAAACTCACTTGCATACGGGCAGCAACTTGTTCCGATAATAAATCAAGTTGCTCTCGAGCAACTCAGCGTGTTGTTGCTCTCTTTGATCTTGGGGGGCATCACTTTGATCTTGGGCAACACATTTACCCTTATCGGCACGGTTAGAACGAGAAGAAAACATATTGATAATTTGTTATTGATGTGTGTATTGTATAATAGTGTAATTTGTGTAAATGTGTGAATATAAATGATAAGTAAAGTAGAAGATAGAATAGGAGGTAGAGATTATAGAAATTGGAGGTAGAGAAGAGAGAATTCTTGTTCATATAAGATGTGTAAGTTGAAATGAGGATGATGAGAATGTATTTATAGATAAAAATGGTTGGAAAAATTTTGAATTTGAATTAAAATTTGAAAAAAATAAAAAATAACAAAAAATCTGAAAACCGCTGGCACCGCCAATTTTCTACAAAACTGCCGGGTTTGCAGCAGAAGCCGGCGGTACCAGCCTATCGTGTCAGCCTAGACCTGCCGCCTATTCCCGTAGCCTGCAAAAGCTAAAAATCGGCAGTTCCGATTCTATTTTTTTGGAACCGTAACCGAACCACCAGAACCGATTTTCCGATTTCGGTTTAACCGTTTCCGGCGGTTACGGTTCAAAAACCAAAACCGGCAGTTTCGGTTCCGGCTAAAATCCCTGGTTCGGTTTTAACCGGGCATCCCTATATGCAGCTCGAACGTCGCGACCAGCTGGCTCGTCGAAGATGTCGATGTCGTCCAACTGCTAGGTGTGGAGCTCATGGGGGTATGCCCATTTGGGCATCGACGTTGGGTAAGTTGACGAGTAGGCGGAACCTGGTTTGTTTAGACAGTAGCCCTCGCGAAGGAACCAATCTCGAAATTGATTTTAGTTGTCGTAGCCGTACATTTTTGTGTCGAAAATTAAAATAGAATGAAGAAGATGAAGTGTGATGAATAAGATGAAGTTGGGAAAGAAGAATGGTGTGAGAAATGGAATGAGGGAAAGGGGAGCATTTATAAGGTTGGGATGGAAAAAAAAATTAGCAGTTTACTGTTGTTGGGAATCAAAAAGTATAATTTTACTTTCGAATTTAATAAAAAAACTATGCGTCGCATTGACGCCCACTTGCAGGCTCAGCGAGTGGGCGCAACACACCCTATCATTGGGGGGGCGCGTCTCGTGCATCCCATCCAGCGCCCGCTCCCACGACACGTCTAGCTATCGTCCCGTCCCGTCGGGACGAGCTGCGGAATGCCCACTGCGGATGCACTTATTATACATCATTAACTAATACTTGTTTTTTTTTTAAAACATTTTTTGTTTTTTACTATTGAAAAATTAAAATATTCACTTTTGATAACAAAAGTGCAAGAATACTAATTTTTATTGCTCAATAACTTATTGGACGTTTTAATTATAATTATAATTCAATTAAACTATAATTTATCTTAATTTGAATGATTAAGATTGATGCAGTATGTACCATTGAGATGTGCGCATAAGAGACCACCAGTTTCATTATAACGTTCACAATCGTTAATTCAAATTTACCGAAACTCTGTCAACGGTGAGTGCATATGAGCTTGAAAGTTAAAAATAAAGAAAGCTTGAAAATGTGATTTTAATTGATGAAGATATTGTAATAGATTATTTGAATGAATAAATACATCATATTCCCCCCAGAAATTTGTTTTACGCTATTCATCTTCTGTGAGAGAATGGGTACGGATTTTAAGATCCCATGCCCAATTCAGAAAATAAATAGATAAATAAATTCAGGCCTGTGGGGCCAACCCGACAATTAACATGAGGTTCTGGGCTTTACTTTAGCCCATTGACTTGCTGGCTGAACTGATTGGGCCCAACAGCCTGGTCCAGTTTGTGTAAATGAGAGAGAGAGAGAGAGAGAGAGAGAGCTTTGTGAATAAACAATAGCAACATGTTATGTGAAAAACTAACAATATGCTATTTCGAAAAACTATGCATAATAAAATGCTGTTTCGGAAACATATTGTTAGCAAAATATTGTTATTTTAAAAAAAAACATAGGCTATGGACATCATACAATAAATAGTCTTGCTTCGAACTTAATTTGTTATTTTCATTTCTCGCTGTAAGTGATATGTCCCCATTTTGAGTTATTGTTTAGGATTTCAATATTGTGAATTATGCTTTATTGTTTAGGATTTGTTTTTCCAATATAGGAATTTATAGTTGTATTTCTTTAAGTATTGACTTGTAAATGATATGACGTGCACACACTTGAAGTTGCGCCAAAGGTTCGATCACAAATCAAAGTCGTATCAAATATTGGTGAATTCATCCAGTTTTGAGATTTATTTAGATTAGTTGTATTAAACTTTATTTCACCAGAAGATGGGATCTTATGAATTAGCCTAGTTGTAATTATTTTCAAGAATTTAATCAAAAATTAATATGGTCATTCACGCACATAAACTTTGGATTGAGGACCACTCTTTGTATGGATGGGGGTGAAGTACTTTTCTACATCCAAATCTTTACCTTATCGATATATGGATAAAACCAAGTAAGATCCACTTGTTTTCTCTTGAATCCCAATATAAAGATATGAGGGACCTTTCCTGCAAAGGGAATATGCACATTACTCATGTTGCATTTCTTTATCTAGAACTTCTTCTACAAATTATGCGGGCCTTGTCCAATTTCGAATCATCTATCTCACCTATGTTCTAGTATTAATTTTACTATTTTTTAATACAAATACAAAAATATACAAGTGTACTACAAGGAGACCATTTACTTAAATTTATCAACCATGAATTATTATGTTGAGAAGATGGCAAGAGATTTCTTAGTGATGTGGTCTGTCCTATTGGGTCCAAACCCATTAAATAAAAGCTATTAGGCTCGAGTACAAACAAGAAGTCCGTGTGAAGCTAGAATAGAAAGAGAAGTGAATGACATAACTAACTCCCTAATCATAACTGTGTAGGCTATATAAACTAGTTTGGGCGTCTGGTTATCACACACCATGACCAAGTTTAACTTAACCTTCACCACCAGAATATCCCGAAAAGTGTCAGAATTCGTATACTACGTGGTTAGGGGCGTGTTGCGAGGAATTGGCAAGGCAACCTGTTTCATTCAACTTGGAAGTTTTTTCTCTATATATTGATGGAGAACTAATAACTCTGATCCATCACATAGTGACCGTGTGTCATAGTTGACATACTAATATAATCTTGATTCTATATTACTTCAATATAAATGTAAAACTCTCCTCCAACAAGTGTCGGCCGACTAATTTAGCAAGAGGATAGTCTCTATTTTATTTGTTCCCGCAAATAAATCCATATATGATATATAAAGATTATCTCATACTATAAATTCAAAAACTAGAATTTTAACGAAAAATGATATTCGAACCCAAGACCACGAATTTATTTAACAAAAATGATGAATCCATCGATCGAAGATCATAATCTATGGATTGAAAATTATTCCTAACTCATTTTTATTATAAGGGGTGTTTTTTCAAGAGGAATGTAAAGCACCCTCATTCTAGCAAGATGAGATGTACTTTACTCAAACATATAATCAAATTTCCAATTCATATGTACATATATAAAAACTTCAAAATGACATAAACGTATATGTATAAATTAAAGATTTAGTGAGAGGTAGTGACTGACACTTCCAAAAACTTATCCTGATCCCTCTTCAGCTTTCCTTGCTACCACATGTCTTGTTTTTTCAAATCTCTATCATTTGAAGTTGACATATCTACAGGAACCAATCTACAAATTCACAAATTCATACTATAATTTATTATAACTATGCGTTTGTGTGTGTGAAATAGATAAATATTCAACGCTCCAATTCATTTGGGGAGAGAGAGAGAGAGAGAAACAATGAGTAGGCAAAAGGTAGAATCCAAAGCAGGCAAATGAAGAAAAGCAATATTAGAGGTAGAAGGAGAAGAGAGGAACAGATCCTCTCACGTGCCAGCTAAATCTTACTTGTATATGCTCTCTTATCCTAATTCCCAATATTCCCCCCCTTCTCTCTCTCTCTCTCTCTCTCTCTCTAACAATATATATAGAACTACCTGCACCCTATCTGCCACTGTTTATTGACAAGAATCCATATGATATATCATCATGAGTTCCATTTCCAGGTTTATTTTATCATTCTTTGCTCTCTCTTCATATGTTCATGTGTTTAAGGTTTTTCACTTATCAACTATTGAGATATGTCATTATTAATTAAAATTAATCCAATTCCATGAATAATGCACCCATCTACTCAAATGTCCCCTCAAATTTTCATATTTAGTTCATTTTCTTTATTAAAAAAAATCAGGTGTAACAGAGACGTGATGGAACTAACATGGGAAAACGGGCAGCTCGGCCTGCATGGGCTCGAATTAAATCCAACAAAATCATGGGGCGGGCCGGGCGACCATACCCTAGAATCCATCGTCCACCAAGCTACAACGACTTTAAACACACAACAACAACAGCAGCAGCAACAACAACAATATTCAATCGAGAAATGGGATCAAGATGGGAAGTCGAGCTCCATGCAGGCCGCCGGGGCGGAGGCTTCAGCTTCGCGATTGCAAAGCGGGAAAAGGGTGAGATCTGAGACGAGGGGTTTTCCGGTGGAGGAGAGCGCGTGCGCCAGCGCCAGCGCCACCTTCTGCCGGGAGACGGACACGACGATGATGACGTGGAATTCCTTCGAATCTCCGAGGAGTTTGAAGACTCCCAGGATTCATCAAGATGATGATTCTCTCTATCAAGATTGCTCGGTAATTCCTTTCATTTCTTAGTCTTTGATATCTCCAATTGATGTCGGCAGAGGCTCGGTGATGTGGTAATGTCACATGAGCGTGGAGCTCGCCTGTCCACGTGATGCCATGGAATAATTTCTAATGATTTCATAATTTTTAGGTTTAGGTGATAAATTAGGGTTTCGGATTTTCAGGTAGGCACATTTTGATTTTTTTTTTAAGACTATTATGAGTGTGATTACTTTTGAAATTGCAAATAAATTATTACAAAACTTTTGATTGAATTATATTTTATTTTATGAAATTGGATGCGATCATAAACTAATTAAAAAACGTGTTACAAAATTCTTATTTTATTCACTAATTGGTCACTCGATTTGTAATAATGTTATGGAATAAGTTGAACAGGAGTTTAATAGGCACAATAAGTTCTTAAATTTTGTTGTAAATTAAATACTAAATTATTTTCAAGATCTTGACAAAGAGACCCGTATCCAAGCAATGATATGATAGTGATGACAGGAAAGTGTGTCAGAATAATACAGACATAGGCAATTAATTCTCACCAACATTCAAACTTGGCAGTGCGAATAAAAACAAAACTTGTGAGAATATCCAAACTTTATTAAATAAGTGGACATGATATATATATATATATATATATATATGAATTAAGGGTAGATGTCATTGGCAATGGCCTTGATCAACATTCTTTTCAAGCATAAACACATTTTGTCGAGGAATCTAAGGTAGAAAGAAAAAAGAAGCCATCACTATTGATTAGTAGGCAGGGCAATTATATACAAAACATTAGTAATTAATGATATTGATGAAAATGTGACAGGAAAATCAAGGCGTGACAAAAGGGGAAAGCTGCCGCTCTCAATCATCGGCGCGGCGAAGTCGTGCTGCAGCCATACATAATCTCTCCGAACGGGTAATATTAATATATATATTATATTGAGTTGCATGCATTTTATTAATATTAAATTATATGCTCCGTATTATATTAATTATATATGAAAAATATGAAATGTAACACATTAATGTGGTTGTCTAAGCTCATATTTTATGAGTTATTTTCAGAAATATAATTCATTTTATCTTAAAAATAAGGTAGTTTGGTGTTTATTAACTCAAGGTCAGATATATATAAGACTATGCAACTTTATCAAATCTGAGTGGTGTTCATCAAAATAATTCGTTTTTTAAGGCAAAATAAAATCTTATTTGAAAAGTGGGACTCCTAAATTTTAGACAACATTTTTATTTTTTTTAATTTATTTATTTAGTTAATTAGGGGATGGAGCTAGGATGGTGTAAATTGGACCATAAACATCTCTCTTAACACCGAGGAGGTTCTTCTTCATTTTAGACCAACTTAAATATGATAACATTGTTTTTTGAAAGTTTACAAGAAAAATTAATTTGGAGTTATCAAAGAATTTGATCAGGAACCTATATAATATGGAATATGTTTTTTTTTTTTTTTTTTTTTTTTTTTAAGGGAACACGGAATATGTTTTAAAGAGCCTGTAAGATTGAGAATTTCTAAGTGTGATTTGCTTCTTTTTTTATGTACTAATATATTAATAGACTTTAGATGTAACTCTTATTCATTTTATTTTTTTACTATTTCACTTTTATTATAACGATTAATTATGTAACATTTCTTGTTCCAGAGACGTAGAGACAGAATCAACGAGAAGATGAAGGCTCTCCAAAAGTTGGTGCCCAATGCGAGCAAGGTGCATTTTTATTGCCAAAATTTAAATATTTCTATAAGTGATGCTACTAAATTAAGATTTTTTTATAAAAAGTTACGTGCAACACCTATATATATATATATATATATATATATGAATCTTTGATAGTGTTGATTTACATATAGACGGATAAAGCATCGATGTTGGATGAGGTGATCGAATACTTGAAGCAACTTCAAGCACAAGTTCACATGATGAGCAATGCAAGAAACATTCCCCAAGTGATGATGCCTTTAGGCATGCAGCAACAACTTCAGATGTCATTGCTAGCACATATGGAAATGGGAGTGAACATGAGAATGATGGGAATGGGAATGCTCGATGTCAATAATTTGACTAGGAACATGCCACATTCATTCCCGCCCCTCATGCATGCGGCCGCGCCTGCTCAATTTGTACCACCTTCGCCCTTCGCCATGCCTTCCATGGTTCATCCTCCGACGCCGTTGAAAGCCAATGTTGATGCGGCTGCAGCTAGTGCCTCCATGCCTAATTTCAACGAAGCATACAACACATTTCTTACTCAAGTACGTACTATAATGTTTATATATCGTATTAATTTTTTGTCTTATACATGGAATAATTTATTATATTTACTTTACTTTATATTAATGAAGATGCACATTTTGGTATATTTGAATGTATGATGCATCTGTCCTAATTAAATTTTAATTAGAATATATAAATTATAATTAGAAATTAATAAATTCTAGAGAATTGATTAAACCCTAATTTAATTTAATTAGCACGGTTGCACCGGACATTCGGATGCACACATATGTATATGCTTATACCTATAATATAATGCCATCATTCACTTGGAATTCAAATTAATTTGTTACTGATTTAATGACAAAGGGGTAATATAAGTGAAATTTTTATGAATATCGTACACGCATTTGTATTGATAATTTTAGAATGAGAGACGAAATACTAGTTGTTATTTTATTTTATTTTTTTGAAGACTATGGTTAGTTAGTTAGTTAAAACAATAGTTTCACAACATTAATTAATTAGTGTACTCAAATAAAAAAATAAAAACTCGTATAATTCGTTTTTAACTTGATGCGACATGTGCTGAATGAGATGGGCATATAGCCCTATAAATTCAATGATAGAGTAGCGTAGAACCATCTATATATAAATTAATTTTTACTTTAGTATCCCATTGACTCATGTGGCCTAAGCACTAAATACCGTTGAATTTCTCCAACTTACATATGATCAATAAATCCAACCACCCATTTTCATATAATTAAATTTTGTGTTGCAGCAGTCTATAAACATGGAATTCTTGAACAAAATGTACAGACAACAGCAGCCATCAAAGAAACCTGCAGCCAGCTTGTCTCTTCCAAACGATGCTCAAGGTGGATGAAATTCCAAAAATTCTCAAATATTTTTTTTCCACCTATATATTTCATTGTGTAGGGTCCACCAGTTCAAAAAATGGACAAAAAATCACATTCTATTTTTATTTATTGTTACAAAAATGTCTGCACATTGTGTAGATTGACTAAGCTTTTCTGTACGAATACTACTATATATACACAAATATGCGTATATATAATATATGTGTGACTAGCTTGTTGTTTAAATTAATAAATCGGTAGCATTTATTTCATTGAATGTATCGTTATTTTCATGTTAGCTACATGCATGCATGATGCATCTGTCTATTTATCTTTTGGATCAGTGGAATTTTGGCTGCCCCTCTTGCTTTGCCCTCCTTTATGGACACTGGTGTGTGTCAATAATTTTGGTGACTAACTAGAATCCAAATTTTAATTGCCTTTTCCTTTAATTGAGGCACTAACTTTTTATAACATAGTGAGTCAGTGACACATGTAGTACACTATGTGCTGCTAGGATCTAGCTATACTTTTTTGCTTTGCGCAAGATTTATCATTAGTCCTTATCTTCAAATTGCAGGCAAAAGATGACAGATTGTTATCTGTTCGTCAGTACATTCTCAATGTACAATTAAGCTTAGATGTTTTATATATATATATATATATATATAAATCCATTAGATTCAAAAGGATTGTTAAGATTTTTCTAAAATATTGAAAATCATTATAAGGATATAATACTCAAATATCAATTTTAGGCTAGATTTGTTTTTGTTGTTGGCGGAATTTTAGGAGTAATGACTCAATATCATTATAACGTATAAGAATATCATCATACCACTTATAACACATGTAGAGTATCATCATGACTGTCAGTATAGTCAAATATCAATTTAGACGATATTTATTATTGGTTGTTGACGGAATTCCAGGAGTAATGACTCAACTATATACGCACACGATACTAAACATTGATCGTTCTCAAAATCTAATCAAATAATGAATCCAACTAACATGTTAATTCATAATTTATATAATGAATGTTACAAACAATTAAAATTTAATAAACACAATTAACTTGTTAATTCGAAATCATCATAGCCGCAATAATTGAATCATCATTATAAAGTATGCAGAGTACCATCATAACGCTCGTTATATATCATTATATTACCAAAATAAACAGTCATTATTGATTAGAATGCATCAAAACATAATGAATTGTGTAATGATATAGGTATTGTATAATGATATAGATATTGTGTAATGATATAGGTATTGTGTTATACATAACAATTATTATGCTAAGTATCATCATAACGCTCAACATATATCTACATAACGTATGTAGAGTATCACCATAACCTATTTCCGTAAATCTCATAGGTTACCATAACTGCAAAACATATCTTAAATAACCTCTTCTAAAAAAAATTGCATGTTACCATAATTGAACAAAATTGTTAGATTACAAAAATATCTTTTTTGGTTATAAAATAGTAATAATTCAATGCCACGTGGCATATTTATATCCATCCAATCTCGAAATCATGCGGTTATAAATTGTTCTTAGTTCTAAGTTAAGAATTAGTTCGGTTTTGCTTACATCTCTCTATATATAGTAATTTTATGCTTGTATCGATTATGTGTCCATAATTGTGACTTTTCTCATGCATTTGCAAAAGATTTAGAAAATGAGGGTTGTGGATAAAATCTATCGATTTTCTGCAAGACTAATAAAACAATGAAATTAGAAGGTACTCGGTCCAAAAAACCCCAAAAGAGCTCGTTATCGCCGCATACACATCTTATGCCAAATAGGGCTTAGCCAAAAACCCTAATATAAGAGTGTAGGAGAAGGCAATATATTTTATAGCAACAAATTATTACATCCAAATAACACTTCGAGGACTCATCTTGCTCGAATAAAACCAAATTGGATCATTACAAAAGGGTTTCGTTCACTTTTTGCATTTTCTTACCATGCATCGATGTACAAAAAGCTATTTAACTATACAAATTATGATTGAGGAATAAAATTGGTGTATTGTGAAAGGTAAAGTATAAATTAAGCCTAATTCATATATATTAAAGTGCCACACTTATATATAATTGGGTTAATTAAGTTATGCATGCAAAATAAAGATTATATATATATATATATATGGTACATGAGTTAGTCGCTTTCATGGTCAGGGAGATAAGGTTTTTTCTTTGAAATTAATTGTGTGTGAACAAAAATATGAAGATGGTCCTATACAAGCAGCCACTTTATGACGATATGGTCACTTTTTTTATCTTTCGAGGACCACTATATGGAATTCTTATACCTTTAACTATTCGTTGAGGCCACCACCCTTTCTATATCTATATCTATTATCTATATCCAATCATATATATTTCTATTTTCACATTACATAGTTATGTTTCAAAATATAATAATGATATAATATTAAAATATAAGGCGAAACATATATTCAAGATTCTCGTAGTCTGAAGGGTGACGAATAAGATAGAATTATTTTGGAAGTATGCTATTATGTCATTATGTGTATTAACTTTAAAGGATCGATGAAGTAGAAATCAAAGGTAATTCAAAGATCTTTCATTATTACCATAAGTCTTGTAGCTAATTAATTATTAGTACCTTAGTTATTAGTTATGAGTAAGCGATTAATTGGGCTTCGAGGGGGGGGGGGGGGGGGGGGGGGGGGGGGGGGGGG
>JAYDZE010543004.1:0-50778 GCA_034509125.1 Monilaria moniliformis
AAAAGTTGTGATTTTATGTTCTAGTTTCAAAAGTTATGGGATTGACCAGAAGTCAACGAAAAGTTATGATTTAAATGACAATTATCCCTTCTTTTTATTAGTGAGTAAAATTGCAGTCTACTACTGATGAATGTTCATATCACCGACTATAAATCACAACGACTCAATTTCCCTATTTTTTTCAAGAAAATCATAATCAATATTTTCACTAAAAAAACATCTAGTGTTTGGCTGTCATATTCGATCGTAATTATTTTACTATATACATATTCGTTTGTAAACAATTTTTCTTATATTATATTTCATGAAATAGTAAATATTAGTAATGGCTAGTGTAATCTGGTTTGCACGTGCTCATGGGGACTCACGTCTGCCCATTCGCCATTAACCACTTTGCTTCATCTCCATTCTTCGCATTAAATCACTCATACCCCTTTGACACCTCTCTCTTTCTCTCTCATCAAATACTACATTCTCTCTCTTCACCCATTTTCTTGCACGGAAGCTGTAGCCTGTAGCAGCTCCACTGATTTACAGAAAGAAGAGAAAATCAAAGATCCCGCAAAACAAAATTCAATTTTTACCATCCGGGCCTCAAATTCTTGATCAAAAGACGCAATCTTGGCTTCTGGGCTAGCTCCTTGAGATTTCTAGAGAGAGAAACGGATGGAAGCGGTGCATGAAGACGGAGGAGAAGGCGGCATGCAGTGCGCCCGCCACCCTTTCAAAAACAGCACCCCCGCCGGCGGCATCTGCGCCTCCTGCCTCCAAGAAAAGCTAGGAAAACTTGTCTCCTCCTCCTACGCCGTCGCCGTATTCCCATCCTCTTCCTCCTCGTCCCCTTCTTCTAGATCTACATACGCCGCCACCGCCGCAGACGCACGCCTCACCTCCTCCGCCGCCTCCGGCCACCACCAGTCTCGGAAGTCGAGGCTGCCCTTCATCTCGAAGAAGAAGAGCAAGGAGGAGAGGAGCTCAGAGATGGTGTTCAAGCGAAGCAAGTCCACCGCAACTCCTAGGAGAGGCATCCATTTCTTCGACGACAAATATGTCCAAGATTACAACACCCCTGGCAAAAGAAGATTCTGGAAGTTTCTCCACTTGTCCAAGCATTCCACATCAAGAAAGAGCGAGAAACATGTTAAAAATCTCAACTTTTCATCGCCCACCACTGCAGAATCAAGAGAGGGAGAGAGGAAGAGAGAGGAATTCGTAATAGTAGACGATAATGAGGCTACATTTGATCGGAAAGTGTCAAGATCCAGATCTGTCGGGTGTGGGAGTAGGAGTTTCTCAGGTGATTTCTTCGAGAAGATTTCGACAGGCTTCGGCCATTGTACCTTGCGCAGAGTTGAGTCGCAGAGAGAAGGGAAGCCAAAGATGCAATCTGGTTGCAGTAGGCAGAGAGTTAGATGTGGTGGGATATTTGGTGGATTTGGGTTGACTTCATCGTCATCGTCTTCACATCTGATTGCAGCTTCAGACAGTAGCATTGGAGGTGGGAAATCGATGGTGGGATTCGGACATCTCTCTCATGGGAGGAGTAAGAGTTGGGGTTGGGCTTTGGCAAGTCCAATGAGGGCATTTGGTAAGAATTCTGCCGTGAAAAGGGGTGATGTTTCAGCCAAGAATGCAGCTCCTAACTTGGATGCTATTCCCTCTCTCTTGGCTGTGAGTGGCTGAGGGGAGAGAGAGAGAGAGAGATAGTATACGTTTTATTACATTCTTGGTTGATGTTTGGTTATTGCTCTGTTTTCATCCATGTTTTTGAGATGTTTGGATGATTGTTGGTTTGATTAGTAGTGTTGTGTAGTTTTCATTTTGGTAATCTGTGACTCTGTATGATGATGCAGGTAATATGGCTAGTCAAATATTTGGGAATAAATAAATACTATATTGACCTTTTTTCTTTTTGTTTGGCTTGATTATTTCACCTCTCCAAAAACATGGTACCCTTGTCCAAAGTAAAAGAAAAACACACACACACACACACTGATTTTACAATGCTTTCTTGTGTACATTGAATCAAGAATTTGGAGATTGGATTTGAAATTGTCCTTTCCTTTTCCTTATTCATAGCTTTTATGTTTTATCATTTGTTCCATTTTATTGGAAAGTTCAAAAGTTGAAAGGCTAAATACTTGAAAAGAAGCAATTTCTTTAATTCTTTTAGTTGATCAATGACTTCACTTTGTTGCATGGTTTTTATAGTTACTTTTCATGCAAAAGAGGTTTTATGGGATTTGGTGCTTGATCCCCACTTTATGTCTCCATGGAGGAGTCTGTCTAGTTTTATTGTAGATGGCTAGAATAAACTTATGTTTTAAATAAATAATAAAAAACAAAATATCATTTTGAGGGCATATGTCACAAGATTAATTGAGGACCCACTATTGGTTGTGTGTGTGTAATGATTGTGAGAGAAGAAAGCAAAAATAAGAAGAGGATGAAATACAAAATTTAGGTCACAAGATTTTGGTAGATAAATGGACACATTTCAAAGGCCTTAATCAGATTTAGTGAAATCTAAGCTCCTAAGTAGCACCTTAATTTGGTTAGACCATATATTTATGCAACATAATCTACTTGAATATGTTCGTCATCAATAAGATGAAATGGTAATTCATTTCGCTTATGATTCGATTATCGGTCAAGTTGAGCTTTTATATGTAACAAGCCGATAAATTTACATAATCGACTACATAAATCCTAGTTTGCTTCCAAGTTGCTCGACTAAGGCTTTGTGCCTTTGCCGCTGGGCCTCTAGCATCTTCGAAGTGTCTTTGGACAACGTTTTGTAATAAACGTTGTGCATCATTCCTTCACTCACCGTACTCATTCTTTCGCACAAGCCGATAAATTTGTCGTCCACCATGGGTGCACTGCTCGTCATCGCTGGAGCTCTCTTCGCCTTCCGCTTCACCGCTTTATGGCCCATCTGACGACTCCCACACGACACCTGCAAACTCTCCTTCATCCCAGATTGATAATCAACGACATCAGCGTCCCCGCAGGTTGAGTATTTGCCGGAGGCGGGATCTTCGTTCTTTTTGGTCCAAATTCAGTATTGTCAGCGAACTTGACGTGACGTTGAGCAATTTCCCACATCTCTGCATCGTAGACCGCGCATACGGTGCCAACCACGAAACCCGGCCCGACACTCCCCGCAATGCAACCACGTGGCACCCCTCCGGTCCGGCCACCATTTTGTCAATAAATAATTAAAAATGAAATATGGATAAAGATTTGAATGATACAAAACTCTTGAGAGAACCTTTTCTTGCATTGAAAATTATAGCCTTATCTTATTATTGATCTTAGCTATAATTATAGCACTTTTCTCAACAAATAATTGGCAACAATCTCACCAATGCCATTAAGTTTAAGTTGACAAGAAAACATATTTGTTGCTTGGGAGTTGGGGTCACTCTTCTTATCCTATACATCCCATCCATCCTAATTCAATTATCAACCATTTGTTTTCCAAGACAAGAAACATGGTTAGTGCTCTCTCTAATTGGCACAACATTGAAAAGATAGATGTATAATGTTCAAATAGTCAAATAATTAATATAGTAGAACATCATTGTCACACCATTCAATAAACTAAAAGAATAAAATAAATCTATGTATTTATGAACACCCTAAAATTTTGTTGGAAAATTATAAAAGCTAACCACCAAAAAAAATATTGTGTTGGGAAAAATTGATTATGGTGGAGCATATGATATGATCATAACATAACATCACATGCAAAAGGGACATGTAGAACCCACAATAGTTGGATATGGGGAACTTGTGAGATATTTCAAAGTTTTGGGAAGTCCTTGATTTTTTGGATAATTTTTTATTCTGACACAATTTAATTTTCTTACATAATTGTAATATAGTGCATCTTAAGCATGACGTGTAAGATAAGGTGAATAGTAAACATTAAATAATAGAAGAAGACAATTGGTTTGTGGAGGTTCACAAAAATGGTGTTTTTAAAATTTGAAAATAAAGCTGATAAGACGTTTTTTCTTCAATTAATGTATCGGGACTTTCAATTATTCTGAACACGTAAATTGTAATTAAAAAATGGGAGAAAATCTTAATTATTGTATATGACTATTTGAATTTATGATTGAATGGTATAAATAGTTGTCGAAGCATGTTATTGATTTAAATAGTTGTTTTTAGCAGTAGAATTATGTCCCACGATGTGAGAAAAATGGAATTGAAGGTTCAAAATTACAGTATAACACACTAAAAATATGTTCTGAGTAATAAATTGGATGAACATGATTAAATAAATATGTAGGCCAACATTAAAAAATATATTTTTTTAACTTACAAATCATTACATAAAAACTTGAAATTTAATTCAACCAAAAAAATTTAAATGAGGCAAGAAGCATAACTGATAAATGGGAGATCAAATGGTAGTATTTATGCAAATGTGTCACGTGGTAGGGGTAGCTGATCTTCATCAGATCAAATATCTTCTTGCATCTTGTCACTTCAGTTCAGATATTGTATCCTATCTAATTTTTTCACATCTCTTCTTGCAGAGCACCGGGCCTCGCTTAGAATCGTGCGGTGCACGTTGTTCGGAGTACGCGATGGCGAGGGCGAATAGAGGGCACCATGTGGCGTCCTCTATATTATTTTTTTAGATTTTTGAATAAATAAATTTAAAAAAATATTATTTGCAACAATTGAATTTGATTTCCATGGCATATTTTGATTTCTTTTAATTCCAGTATAAATATCTCACTTTTCATTCACTTTTATACAAACTAGAATCACTCCAAATTCTCTCTAACTTTTACTTCACAGTATTCTATATTTTTCCTCTCTTAACACTTGTTGTTTAAATGGATCCTTTCGGCAATGAAGGAAACTTCTCTGGCGACGACGATCTGACCAACGACTACGAGCATTATTTTCGAATAACTCGCGATGTTGAGGCGTTGGCGAGGCGTTATATGGCCGCAATGGAACCCGGTCTACCCCGAAAATCGAGACAATATATCCACCGGGACAGAGGAGCAGACGACACCCGTCTCGTCGCAGATTATATCTCCAAAAATCTGCGATGGGGGTGACAGTACTTTGCTGGCAATTCCGCATGAGCCGAGATTTGTTTATGGGCATAGCAAATACGTTGGCAGCGCGTGAACCACACTTCCAACAATGTCAGGACCACACTTGGCGGCTCAGTCTTTCCACGCTCCAAAAATGCACGTCGGTCATCCGACAACTCGCAACTGGCTCAAGTTCCGACATATTCGTCGAGTATTTGCACGTCTCTTAGAGCACGGGGAGTAAGTGCTTGAGGGAATACTGTGGGGGCATTCGAAATGCATTGGACGCGGACTACTTGATGCCGCCGACAACCCAAAACTGCCAGTACCTGCTCAATATGCACGAAGCTATACACGGCTTCCTCGGCATGCTCGGCATCATCGGCTGCATGCATTGAGAGTGGAAAAATTGTCCACCAGCATGGAGAGGGCAATATACCATCGGTCGTGGCTCCCATCCGACCACGATTATAGAAGCAGTCGTCGACTACCGGCTATGGATTTGACATGCGTTCTTCGGTGTCGTCGGGTCCAACAACGATATCAACGTGCTAAACCACTCCGATGTCTTCAACAACGTGTTGGCTGGTAGGGCCCCGACCATAAACCACACGGCCAATGGACATCAGTATGACATGGGATACTATCTCGAGAACGACATCTCTCTCAAGTGGTCGACTTTCGTCAAAACCTTTTCATGTCCAATTGACCCAAAAAGAGCCAGTTTCGCCCGAAAGCAAGAGTTGGCGAGGAAACACGTGGAGCGCGCATTCGGCGTGCTGCAAGCACGGAAATAGTGAGTGATCAAAGAGATAGTTCATATAAGACGTTGATGCCCTCGGAGCCCATAAATACATGGAAGAATATATAGAAAAGTTACGTGTAAATGGTTGAAATAATACCACTGTCATAACGGTCATTCAGACCGGCTAGAAATCAGAAGATGCGGCAGTTATTAATACTAATGACTTCTTCCCAGCATCCCAATGGCTTCAGCTGCCTCCGGTCAATGTTCATCCATAGATCCTGCAACTCATTCCAGTAGTATTCCAAGGTATTTGCCCTTGATCCACTTTGTTTGCTCGAACTTTCAAATCATATATTTGGAATGGATCGGCTCCACCCCCGTAAGTGATTGCAAGGCTATTTCACAAAGCCTTTGAGGTTTGGTGTCGTGCAAAATTGGCAACCAATCTCAAGCTCATTAATTATGCACAACATTGCCAGCAACAGAAAAAATCATGGTGCAAGTCAAAAAAAATAAAAATTATGCAACTGCAGGTGTACGAGCTAGTTAGGAGAACAAGAGTGAAGGTGCTCATCCACAATTTCAGAATGTCATGATTCGATTTATTATAAGTGGTAAGAGACACAATTGGAAACTAGAGATGGCTGGAAAAGATCAGCAAAGGCAACACCTGAACTTAACTACTATACTGCACTTGTGCAAAGATTACAAAGTATGGTATGATTCTCTCCCATTTGCTCGAGTAAACAACCTCGAGAAGAAGGGCAAGAGCACGAAAAACTTGAGCCCCTGAAAGTACTTATATGACAGAATGTATATGTAGGTTGTGTACCATCATATATCAAGATGAAACCTTACCATCCATAGATCATCATCTCCGCTGCTCAAGAATGCGCAACTGCAACCATAAGTTTCTCACGCTTCACCACCTGAGGAATTGAGCAAGCGAAAGACGAACAGTAAACTGACTCAAACCAGCACTTACCTGTGCATTGCAGCAAAGACGCAGCCACATGTTGCAGATCAAATGTTTATCGCCACCAAAACTACAAACATGAAAATAAAGGACACCCTAACTACAACCTAATGGCAAGTCAAAACAAAGTTTTAACATTTATAACAGACAACAATAAAATATCCTATCTATTTACATCCAAATTCATGGAACATGAACAAACTATGCCAATTGACAAATGCTCAAATGGGATAATATTTCACAGTAGAAATGCCACAAATAAAGGAATGGAGCAAGCAGGACAATGAGCCCTCATAATGGACAATTATAGAATACAAATCAACATGTACTAATTACTATACCAATGAAAATCGAAGAAGATCAGCAAAAACTCATGAGCTAAAAGTGGTATCATCACAATTTCTGATTCTGATCCATCATATATATATATATATATATATATATATATATCACCTTTCCACTTGAGCACTCAACAAGATCACACCTTCACAGCTTTGAATGCAGGGTGAAGCAATCCGAGCTCATCCCTCACCGCAAGAGGATTGCTCGTCTCATTCCGTATCCTCCTCACTCTCCTACTGCCAAGAGAGTTATGAGTGAATCCATACATCTGCAGAATCTGGTTATCTCCAAAGTTGAATGCTCGATCCATCTGTTTCAAGCAACGCTCAACGGGATAATCCCCAAACTTCCCACAAGGCTTGCAGCCCACAAAATGTGTGACTAAAGGCCACCTGCGATCACCATAACCGGGGTGGTAACTCTCGATCATCTCCTCGTACCTATCCACCAAAATCCCCCAATAACCGTGCAAATAATACGCGTTCTCGAGATAAACCTTGTCAGCCCACTTCTCCTTCTGCGTGGCCAGAATGTAGACCATTGCAGACTGATCATCGGCCTCAAACACCGGCCTATCCTTGAGTTCCCTCGTCAAGACCTTCCCCGCCTCCTCCCTAACCTTCCCCTTCGGTCCCATAGGCGCCCACGTGTCAAGAATGTCCAAAGACCACTGGCAGTTCCTCAGCAAGAAGCTACCAGTGTTCAATCCAATCCAATTCTTCTGATCATAGATCATCTCATTCCAACCGTGCAGCACGAAATTCACGTCCTTGTACCTCTCCCATGGCAGCTCAAACGCCATATCAGTAAACATGGCGTCACTATCCATCCACCACAAAAACTCTACCTCAGGGTGAGACAGCAAGAGCTTCCTAATCAATGGCAGCTTAGCCCAAAATCCAGACATTTCAGCATCCAACAATGCCATATTGTAAAAAATCTCAATCCCATGAAGCCTGCAGTAATCTATCTTGTTCTTGATCGACTTCAACAGGTAATGATCCCCCACCGGATTCTCACACGGCTTCGGAGACGACCCCGTCACCAGTAGAACCCTAGGCTTATTCTCACGTATAAAATTGGGGAATTTAAGGTTCCTTTGCAGCCACTCGGTCCGCTGCTCGTCCCAATTCGATATTTTCGGGCCGAGGCTATACGGCTGCGAAGGATCACGCTTAAATTCCTCAACGCCATCATCCTCATCCCTCAAAATCTTACTAATGTCAAAATCAGCATAATTGTTGCTCCCAGCTCCCGCATTCTCGGCCGACTTCAGCTCCCCCTGAGCCGCCATTAAAGCCTCTTCCAGAACCCTCCGCGGCTCGGCCCGTTTGCGGATGTACGAGAGGGTTTCGCGGATGTCGTCGAGATCCTTCTCCGGCGTCCCGAATCTTCCGGCGCCTAGATATCCGCGAAACATTATCACGGTGAGGAAAAGGCAGAGGATTGTGAGCTTACCGTTGCGCACAAACCGCTGCAGCTGGCGGGCCCGGCGCGGGCCGAACAGCCGACCTATCATGGAGAATTACGGACGGCCCGAGCTGGAACCGGAAAAGCCCGAATTCAAGAATCGGGAGGTTTCTTCGAGTAATTTCTCAAGAAATTACTTAGTGGGTGTGAAAAAGGGGTTGCAATTGCGGTTTTTGCTTCATCTGGGGGCGTGATTCATGAAGAAATATTGATTAAAAATGGGATCTTGGATAAAATTTGAGATGGGTTTTACGAAACGGAGGAATAATTTTGTGTCGGTGGATAGTGGGGGAGTTGAATGGCAATTGGCAAGGAGAAATGGAGAATCAATGAAGGCTTGGGTTCTGAATTTCAGACAATAATTTGTTTTTCTTTTGTGTGAATTTTTTTTCCCTGTTTTTTCCTTTGATTTTTGTATAATTTTATTGCATGCAATGAAACAAGGCCATAGTTCTAATTATTTTATAATTAATTGGATTTTGATAGGCTAAATTTGTGTAATAAATCTTGACCATATGGAACTAAATCCGCCTTATATTTATTACCAAACTGTCACAACATTTAGTAAAGTGTAATAACTATTAAATTATAAGACACTATTGCCATATTGTGTCATAATGTGTGAGTCCCTTTGATTAGATTATAAACATTTGAATGTGCAATTTAATTGGCAATTATATCTATTTTAAGTGATAAAGATAAAGGTTAGCAAAATATTTGAATTTAGAATATCCGAACCGAATCAAATTGAAATTTAATTTGGTTTGGTTTTTTCAGATTTCGGTTTGGTTAGGTTTTAATTTTTGGCAAATTTCAGTTTTTCGGTTCGGTTCGAATATCTATAAACCGACAAAAAACCGAAATACTGAATTTATTTGTAATATTATATATATAATATGATAATAATAACTATATATATGTATATATATATATACATTCATTTTCGGTTATTCGGTTTTTCGTTTTTTTCAATTTTTTTTGATATTTTTCTGAAATTTCAATTTTTTCGATTTGGATCGGTTTTCATAGTTCGGATTTCTGTTTTTTGGGTTCATTTTAGGTAATTCGGTTTTAATTTTTTTTTTAAATTCGATTTTTCGGTTCGGTTCGTTTTGAACAAAAAACTGAACCGAAAACCGAATACTCACCCCTAGTGAAGATTGACATTTCTTTTCTATTATATTAGTATTTTCTATTTTATTATATTAGTATTAGTTAGTGATTTAGATTAGTCAGTGATCCTGGTTTAGTGAGTCATTCCTGCCATGATATACTGATAGCACCAGTTCTACATTTTGTCTTCGTGGGCCGAGGAGAAAAGAGACTCGGTGTGTACATGAGAGAAGCAAGGAGGTCAACCTCTTTCAAATATAAAATATACAACATGGATTCTGGTAATGCAATGCAGTTGGACTTTCATATCGATTCGAATGATTGTACTTCAATAAAGTACAACTTTTATTTCTACTTACAAATTTATTGGCATTCATTTTAATGTTATTGCCTGACATTTGCTGACACTTTACTGTTTTGTGAATTCATAATAGAGAAAAAAATGTACTCATATAATTGGGGCTACATATTGAAACTGTGAAAAATCAAATTCATTATTGAAGGAAGTGATGAGTCAACGTCAAATTTATATCACAAATATTTTCAGCCTTGATGAGTCTACATCGAACTATATCAAAAATAATTTCATTAATTGCATTTTTTCAATTATTTATATGTAGACTATATACAATTATATTATAAAAGATTGAGCAATTTTAAGACCTATTCACAATGAATAACCATGTTTATTTATTTATGGCCAAATATATTATTATAACCTAATAATAGCACTTATTTATAACTCTAACCAAATAATTCATTATATATAAAAATATACCCAATGAATTGAATTTGCTTTCGACTCTAACCCGATTCAATAATTGGGGTGCCAAATTATTGACATTGGTTAGAATTCAAAAATATTAATAATTATTGGACATATTTCACAAATAGTGTTTTATTGGATTATATATCATTATAAAATTGATAATTGATTACTAAATATTTAATTCTAACGAAAGTTTCTTAATATAGAAATCAAAACAAACAAATTTTTGGATTATTGTAATAGTTTTCACTTAAGCGTTGCTATAACTCCTAAATATGTATGTATTTCACGAAAGCCTTTAAAACGTTGGTATTAACCTCACTGAGTGAATTATTACTCAACACACCTTTATTAAAATCTTCTCATGATGATCGAGAGTCAAAGGCACGAGTAGGGATATGAAGCAACAGTCACTTTTCGAAAATGGACGACTATCGCTTGAATAGCGATTGGCCTCATCTTCGTTGGAACCCATTTCTTCGTTGATCTGATCAAACACCACCACTTCCCTTAAACATTAAATTTTAGTACTCCAAGTTCCTACGCCATGCGTGACAAATTTTTGTATATCTCACATTATTCATTGAACAACCTGAAAAATGAAATTGTTGCACATAGCTCTTGACATTTCACTTTCCACACACAAAATTTGACCGAAGTCTTCATATTTCGTATCAAATTGGGTCCTGCGATATATTGGTGACGGGTATATAATGCAGCTTGAGTAGTAAAGTCTTGTGAGATCGATGAACTTGTTTTGATTAATTGTTTCCATATAATAACTTTTAAGCGATGTTATGGCCTAAAATAAAGTCCAATGACACGTGTCAGCCCCTTAAAAAGTCGGACCGTCACATATATATGCATACCAATGTTAAAACGGTCGAAGAGGTCGTGCTCAGATGTAAAAACGGGCCGAGTTGGGCGAGGTTGTGTCAGTTTTGGAGCATAATTGGCATTTCTGGTCGACCCATTAATGATTTCAGTCCAATTTCTCTCGCCAGCTCAAACCAGCTCTGAAATAAGTCCGAAGAAACATGGTACTCCGACCTTTTTCGAATCATTTTGTTTTTGTTTTCGCGCATTTCATTGAATCGTGAGTGTATTCAAGTTTTTTTTTTCACATTTGCTCTAACTATTAGTTAATTATCCTCTTCATTTTTAGTTTGCTTCCCCTTTGTTTGTTTGAATGTTTGGGTAATTGATATTTTTTTCAGGGTTTTCCTACTGGTAATTTGTAGCTTGAACAATGTGAACTAAAGGAAATTGCAATTTATTATTGAAATACTGAAGAGAGAACAATGTATTAAATCAACATAAATGTGTAAAATTGCTGTGATTAATCTGGAGGGGGTGAATATTGAAGAATAGCTTGGTGAATGTATTATTGGATCATTTTCTGATATAGAGTATTTGCTCTAGAATAGATGCTATAACAGTTTAAAGGTCATGCTGGTTTACTGTTTTGTAATCAAGGTGTGATTTTGTAAAATCTTATCTTATCACAATATATTGGAAATTTAAAGCATTTTTCTGTTTGCTGGCTTGTATTTATGTTGCTTCAGTGAATTACGAAATTTTGATCAATGTTCACTTCAGTGAGCTTATTGAATAACTTACTGTATTTGGCTTTCCAAAACTGTGCAAATGGTTACAAGATTTTGTTTTTAGTCGATAAAATGCTAGCATGTTGAATTTATGTATTGAAACTGGGAAGTTTACCTTCTACAATACTTTCTAGATCAACCAAGCGACGAGGGCATTTGCTGTGTTTTTTTTCTTCTTTTTTAGTGTTCTTGCTTCATTGCAATATTATAGTGATCTGTTGGAGTTAATAGATGCTTGTTTTTAATGATTCTGTTGCACGCTTCATTTTTCTTGGTAATATTTATGTAATGGATGTGTGCCTTTGCTTGCAGGACGTCCATGATGCAGAGAGTTCTAAACAAAGTACGGATGATATGACTGCATTTGTAAGTCAATTCTATCGATTTTTGTTTATGACTGTCTATTATGCTGTATATCCTCTTTTCATAGAAGTACGGTTGGTCTTTTCCGATTACAATCTGTACATTTGCAAGTTTCGGTCTATTTGTTATCGTACTTTTGCAAGCCTTTCTCTTTTGATGGGAGGGTCAGTGGGATTACTAATGCTCACCGTTTGGCACTAATCCTTGGTGTTATCATGCAGGTGCAAAACCTTCTCCAGCAAATGGTAACTATTAATCGTACTCGTGATTCTGTATATATTTTGCACTTGTCATCTTTTTACTAATCCATTTTTCTCTTTGCAGCAAACTAGGTTCTAAATAATGCTGGAGTCCATCATTTCTAAAAATATCCTTCGAAGTAGTATTTATCTGCTTGTCTCAACATCAAATAGATTTGTTTCTAGAATGATATTGCGTATGCATCCTTGTTTCTGGAATATTGCTGAACATACTTAGGTATACAAGCATTTTATTTGATGAATGCAAGAACTCCGCAGACTCCCTCCACCTAGAATGGCTAGTTTGGTTTTACCATTCATAACTAGTGATATGTTCATCTCTTTATCATCTGGTGGCAGATGCAACAAAGGATGAGTCCTTTTTCCTTCTTGCGAACCGTGGGAGAACGAGTAAAGCATTCGGAAAAAGCAGCCAAATGGTCAACCCGCTGGCATAAGATCCACTCCGAACTTGACGCTTAAATGGCAATGGTCCTTGGGGGACTCGAGTAAGTCCAATCTTTTTTGACCAAACTGCAATAATGTGAGTTCCTTAACTGTGTTCTACTTGATGAGATGGGAAACCTCGTTGATGGAAGACCTAAGAACCGAGATGGGTCAACATGGTGCTCCGTCACCTTCTGCTCCATCGAAGTCTGGAGGAGATCCAAAGTCAGCTGAAGATAGTTAATCAAATGAGTGCTTCTACAAAAGCGCTTCAGCTCAGATTGTTATTTTCCTCATCTCAATTGGTAAATTTTCCCATGGTTTATTCTGCGGTCGTATTCTTGGGAGGAAATTAGTTTGCCTAAGATTTTGTGTGGATGTGTAATTTGCTCGCTGAAAACGGAGCATTATGAGTAAACTATGGTGTTAGTGTGTACTCAGGCTTCATTGATAAGCAATTCCCTGGTATTTTTCATGGCGTGCGACTATTTAGACTCGTGATTTTACAAATATACATGTAGGATTATGATTAGGTAAAAAAACTTATGTTTACGTAAAGGCACTAGTTAGGATAGACCAGTTAGGCTACCTTAACTTTTAGTTTCGCTATATGGATGGTTGAGTCCCTTGGTCATTTCTTGTTTTCCTTGATGTTTCTCCGTTTTTTTTTTTTTTTAATGGTTATTTTTGGGCTTTCTAACATATATGTTTTATGTTATTCCTTAGCGTTGATGGCACCGCCCGATTTGTGGGTTTGGCATCTCTTGCTTTGATGCAAGTCATTTTTGGGCTTGGATCATGTTCGATACATGATCTTTGGTTCTTGATATTTAAAAAAAACGTACAAAGGAATTATATTTAACTTAGAAATGATCTACATACAATAATTTTATATGTTAAGTTCAGTTATATTTTATAAATAAAGTATATCTAAGTATGCTTCTTATTTATTCGTTGTAAGACCACATCCACATCCACAACCACATGTTAAGATCTTAATACAAATTAATCTATAGTCATATGTCAAATCATCAAAGTTGAAGATTTCAAATCGAACAAGAATTTGAAAAGTATACAATAAATTAAGTTGTGGCCACCCAAAATCTAATTAATGGGACCGTAATACGAGTTGTAAATTACACTGTAAATTCAATTATCGAAACGAATTGCAAAACATATATGACGATAAATTTCTAACGCCAAAGTTGGAGAAGAAAGCATACACAAAAACACACACCGTGAGTTACAGAGCTCTTGAGAAGTCCACAGTAATGTCAGAAAATCTAAGCCCAACAAAACTAGATTACTTTGATGACATGTTCAAACTCCAATCCACTTCCACCCCCCTCTCTTCCTTCGTGGTCAGCTCTCTCTCTCTCTCTCTCTCTCACACACACACACACACACACACACACAGAGATAGTATTATGTAATCAAGAGTATCTGCTCTCTAACTAGATTTTCTTGATGAATTCGTGAAAAGAGTGATGATGGGCGGCAGACTTTGGTGCTGGATTCCACTATTTTCCACCCACAAGGCGGCGGCCAACCTTCAGACAAGGGTTCCATTTCCAGCGAGCAGCTCACCTTCATTGTTGAGGATGTCCGATCAAAGGATCAGATCGTCTGTTTTTCTCTTCGATCATAATATACTACAACATATTTGGGGTCATTTTTTGTTTATTTTCACATTTTGCTCTGTTATAGGTGTATCACTATGGCCGGTTCTTGAATTCCAAAGATGAGAATTTTGAGAAAGGCGCTAATGTTTTCTTGAGTGTGGATCTAGATAGGCGTAGACTTAATTCCAGGTATGGATATCGAACATATGATCTTGCAGTCATGAAATCGCTCTATTTGTGAAATTTGTAGTGAGAATATCAAGTGATTGATCTTAACCTAATTTCAAGTGATTTAGACCTTGTTGAAGTTCACATTATGTGATTTTCTCTTTCACAGAGTAGGAACAATGTTATTACACAGGTTGTGATTACTGCTAGTTGCTTGAGTTATTGAAATATAGTTAACTTTTAACACTTACTAGTTTGTGCAAGTTTTCCTCAACTTGACACATATTGAAACTGCTATAGTATATTGATTTTCAATGTGATTTCACATTTTGTGGTTTTTTCTCACTGATGGTTGTTTGAGTTGTGGCTTTGAGCTTCTACTAGTTTATGCAAGCTTTTTTCTCCACACACCGTTATTATTATACCCTGTAGAGTAGAAGCAATGTTATTTCACATTTTGTGAACTGGTCGTATGAGTTGTTGAAATTTTCAGCTTTTAGCTTCTATTAGTGTATGAAATTTTTTCTTCGGTTAGCCTCGTATTGATACTAATATGCCATACAGAGCCGGGACATTTATTTCACATTTTGTGATTTTCTCCAACTGCTGGTTGTTTGAGTTGTTGAAGCTTTTTAGCTTTGAGCTTCTGCTAGTATGTGCAAGTTTTTCTCCAAATAGCCACACGTCGTTAATGCTATACTATATAGAGTAGAAGCAATGTTATTTCAAATCTTGTGATATGCTCTTACTGCTGGTGTGTTGAAATTTTTGGCTAGTTTCTATTAGTATATAAATATTTTCCTTAAATAGTATTGATACTACTATATCGAGTAGGAGCAATGCCATATTGTCGTTTCATATGTGATTTCCTTGGAAATCTTTAGCTTTTAGCTTTGACAAGCGTATGCAAGATTCCCATCAATCCATTGCTGCTATAATAATTACTAAACATAATACAAGCATTGCAATGTTCTTGCAGGCTACACTCAGCTGGGCATTTGCTCGATATGTGTGTGAGAAACGTTGGATGGGAGCACTTGGAGCCTTCGAAAGGATACCACTTCCCAGATGGGTATGCACTTTTACTAGCTACATTATGAACTTTTCGTTTTCGCTATTCTTCAATTTTTCAATAAATGAAATTCTTAATGTGAAAAATCTAATGGATTGACAGCTGATTGTATCTTTGCTGGTGTCGAGTTTAGTTTGATAATACTTCTTCTACCCTGGGTAGAAGCAGAATGATTATAGCTAACTGTTTGTCTCCTGATAATAGTCTTCCCCCTGTTCCTTTCCCATGGTTTCATCTGCATGAGTTACCTAGTTATCGTGTTGTTTGCAGGCCGTATGTAGAATACAAAGGCGCAGTTCCACAGAATGAAGTGCAAAGCAAGCAGAATGAGCTACAAGCAGAAGCTAGCAGTTTGATCACAAAAGGAGGGAAAGTATGCATTATGGATCAACTTTCACTCTTTATAAACTTGTGAATGATGTTGTGTCGTTACTATAATATGTCCCCGCTTCATCCAGGTGTCCGTCTCCATTTTACCCTACAATGAAGCTTCTGAACTCTGCGGTGGATCACTCCCGGAGTACATACCCAAGGTCAGATCTCTCATATGTGTAACTTGCTCCCGAGAGGGAATGTTTATTTGACAAGCATCGGCTGATAGGGCAAAGTGTAAACGCCATGAGTCAGAGGTGTCAAAACAGGCCCAGCCTCTCTCTTTGACCCAATGTGCTCTGTCCGGGCTGGATATTTGACAACTCTAGATATGTATGATTGTTCAAATCTTGCAAATGTTTCTGAGACTACTTTCTCCTGCCCTCGAACCTTTCAGGACAGCACACCCCGGATCGTGCAGCTCGGCCAAACCCTAGGATGCCCTTGCGGGGGCACACACGTAGGAGACATTAGCGAGATCTCGAGCCTAACGGTATTCTACTTATTTCCCTTGAATCATTGGATATTTGAGCTGATTGCTCTTTTCTTCTTGGTGATCATTTTCTCGTGTTCTTTCTCCTCAACTTTCAGGTTACTCAGATTCGGACAAAAAAGGGACTGACAAAAGTTTTTTACAATGTCGGATAGTGTATGTATCACGGTCGAGTTAAGAGGAAGGTCGACACTACCTTGTGTTGTATGTCAAATGAAATATAAAACAACATTTACAAGAGTAATAGACTATTTAGATTCTTTTTTACCTAGGTTTTGAACTTATTTGAGGTGTATCTTAGTTTTGAATCTTGTGATAGAGCATGTAATCAAACTCTAATTGACGATGAATCGCAGCTTAGTTGGTATGACAAATACAACTTAATAGAAAAAGAGTGACACGAAAATGATTGCTCATTAGACTTTTGACTTCTCATCAAGAAAAAGGAAGACCTATCTAATGACTTTTTTTAGAGGGACATAGCCAATGACTTATTCTAGTGTTTTTGTATCAAAATAAAATTAGTCATCTATCTAAATCAACGCTAAAGATATTTCCACCAACTTTTTCTTGACTGAATCAATGGCTAATATGGTAATTGGTATGGTACCTACACAAATTTGAATAACGACTTAGGTAAATTTGCATCATAAAAGTGGACACAAGCTTTTGCAATTTTTTAGATGTTTTATGATATCATTTAAATCATAATTATGCATTGATTTCTGGTCAATTTTATAACTTTGTAATCCGAAAATTAAAACCATAACTTTTCAATGTTTTGCAATTATCCCCACGATGATTTTTTCCGACGCTTACGTGTATTAAATTTAATGAGATGTCGCTTACGTGTAGTTTAGATGATGTGGCAGCCGACTATGTGTCACAGACGTATATTAAACGATGAAAATAAAATAAAAAAATTGAAAATTTATGTCCTTCTCCATCTCCTTCTTTTATCTATAATGTAATGTGTAACATCTGTAAATATTGTTTAACGAATTAGTAAAAATTTAAATGTCATAAGTTTTTTTTTTTTTTAAGAGGTAAATGTCATAAGTTAATCCCAATCACAATTTTATTGAACACTAGTAAAAATTTAATTATGCTGAAAAGTAGAAAAACAAAAATCAAATTAATTTCAATCAAAATCCGCTGCATCGAGTATCATATTTCCAATCAACAATCCACCAATCCGGGGCTAGCTGCATCACCGGCGGCGAATGACCAAAATACCCCTGCGGCGTTATACACGGCGGCGGCAGTGGCAGTGGCGGAGGATACAATCCCGGATTGATCATACTACCAGCTGGCAGGTATGACGGCGGCGGTGGAAAATGTCCACCGCAAACCTCCTGCGACACCGCCATAGGCTGCGGTGAAACATTAAGCGGATAAACTCCCAACGCCGCCGGCGAATATGGCGGAGTGGATTCCACCGCCGTGTAAAACGCCATGGGTTCCACATACACTTTCTCCAACGGCGCCGCGGCCACAGACTCCGGTGGATAAGGCAAATGGCCTCCCGTCGCCATCAGCAGATATGGCGAGATGGGCTCCACCACCGGGTACGCAATCGGTGAATCCCCATGCACCTCCGCCGGCAGCGACTGCATGGCTGAGGCGGCGGTTATACCGCAGAATCGATAGGAGAAGGTGAGTTTTCCTTTCGGCCTTCCATCGGGCTTTTTCACTTGGTAGCTGACGAAATTCTTGGTGGTAGCGCCGCCGCGGCCCTTGGCCGGAAAATCAAGAAGCTCCTTAACGGGCACGTGAACTTGGCCGATGACTCTGTCGCCTAAAGCCCTCTGGCACTTGATCTCGAAGTCCAGCACGAGGCGGTTCTGCAGCAGCGCCGGCTCCTCCACCGCGAACTTCATTGGAAAAGTCCACGTGGGGTTGGCGTCGCCGCCGTGATCGACCGCTGTTTTAGTCTTCTGCTTGGAGGTTTCATCCCCGCCGGAGATGGAAACGACGACGTACACGTCCATTTTCGATATCAAATTTACCTTGTTCAAATCCTCGGCATATTGAAGCGTGATTTCTAGAGTTGGGTACCCCATTTTGTTTACTTTTGGTAGAGAGAGAAGGAAGAGAGAGGGAAGCCTAAGACTACTCCCATTCACAATTCCATTTTTCAGCGTGTGATATGTATATCTAGTATCTTAGAGGAAGCTGAGCATGTCGTGTAAAATGAGTAGTTGACTTAGGGTAGAAGCGTTCCACCTTTTCTTGGAAACTTCTATGGAAAGTACCACTCCTTGCATGTCCAAATCTTGATTTTGGTAGTGGTGAAAATAATGATAAATTGGTTAGCCAACATTCTAGTTCAATAAAGGTATTAATTATATCCAATTTTGTTTGTTTGTGTATTGTACGACCCATAGAGTGGTTAATAGTTGAAGCATTTGATCGTAAGTTTGTGTCTCTTATAATGCGGTCTTTAAATTCAATATTATATTCACACACAAAAAAAATTAGTTTCCTCAAAAAAACAAAAGTAGGGCAAATGATGTTTAAAATCATGAACTTTTGTCGAAATCTGGTATTTCCCACGAACTTAAAAGTTGGTCGCAAAAATCATAAACTTTGACTTTACAGCCAATTTTCCACGATTTAGGATTACGACGAAGTCAAAACTGACAAATTGAATCCTACGTGGCAATTGAATATGTCAAAATGGCATTGTTTCGAATTTTTTTTTTTTTTTTAAAAAAACACCCACTCCGGCTTTGTATAACATGTCTCCATATTATTTCTACTTTGTGTTGATTCATATTTATTCCAATTATTTCACAAAAATTGAAACTAACTCATCATATGAAACATTCTCAGTCAATATAATATATCATTTCGAATATGGTGGATCATAAGTAATACCCGTACCTGAAATGTGGATTATTTTACCACCTAAATATAAGTTCATGAATTACATAATTCCAACAATAATTACATAACTAGCATATCCATAAAATTTATGACACAATCCTAGATTTATCAAAATTTCCCAACATGTTTCTAAACCCTAAATTTATCAAAAAAACTGTAAATACCATCTCTACGAAATATATCATCCAAATATGTTACTAAACACTAGATTTATAAAAAAAATCTAGATTTATCAAAATTTCCCAACATGTACCTAAATCCTAGATTTATCAAAAAATCATTAAACCTAACACATTCAAATTAATATAAAACATGAATTACCACTAAAAAAAACTTGTAAAATATACTACAAAACATATTTAGAGATGGAGAACAAAGTTTGTGCCTTTGCTAGAAAAATTCGAATGAGAGGGAGGCTATGTTCGCGTGTGAGTGTTCAAAGGCAGAATGACCTTCTGCCCTTGTTTCGCGCCTATATAAGGCACACTAGAGCTGCAAGTCTTAATCGCATCTTAAGGAGAGACGCAAGTCTCATTCGCGTATTACGCAAAAAGCGTTCCTTTTCGCATCTTCGTTGCGTATTCCGTTTGCGTCTTTTCTGCGAAACGCAAGTCACACTTTCGTCTTTTCTATTCATGTTAATTAAAAAAATCTCATTAATTTATGAAACCTTTATCTTTTCTCATCTAGTTTGCTTTTCACGAGCTGTCTTGCCTTCTTTCGTTTGGTAATTGACACCACAATCTGCCTTTTTGACATGGAATGCCCATTAACTATAGCTAGAGAGCAATCTTGAACTGAAATTTATAATTAACAAGTAGTTGAGTCGTAATTTGATGTGATGACAAAATTAAATTGCTTCAGAAATATCATGTTTGCTCGCGTCTCTATCCTTGTTTTGTATGGTAGACATTGTTGTTAGGAGCGTGGGGCGATTAGATAAAAATTCGGGGGCGCGCCCCATGAATCGGCGCGCCATATGTGTAGAACGAACTGAAGATGGAGAAGAACTGAAGCAGAAGAAAGAAAGAAAGAATTTTTGAAATGAAATGAAGAATTAATTGAGGAGATAAGAAATGAAGAAGAGGAAACGTTTAATTGTATTGGGAAGATGATAGAATATTTTTTTAAAAATGATTGTGAAATGTCTTGGTAATAGAAAGAGAAAAGGTGAGGCTTTTAATTGCATAAGAATTTGAAAAAGAAAAATGAAAGTTGAGGTCAGTGCTCCACTAAGCGCCCCGTGAATGGCGCGCCCCAGCCTCCTTGGGGCGATTCCAATCGCACACCAGGCGCGCTTTTAATAACACTGATGGTAGATGCGTCACTTGAACTCAATGTTGTGAAGGAGGTGCCTCGTGCATACCATAACATGCACGACGCCATCATCCAGATCCCACGCGCCGAGGGATCGGCCGGGCTGCATAAGGGCATTATCCCTTCGGTCGTCAAAGCTGCACCGGCTACTGCTGTTACATTTTTGGCCTCTGAGTACGCATCAAAATGATTGAAGAGTTGAAGTCCATACTGACGTAAATACTTCACCAAGCAAGTCTCATAGAGTAGTGGTATTTCTCGTCTCAACCATCTCTCCCAACTTTTATTACATTGAAATTGTGTATAGACATTTATTTTGGGAATAATTATTTTTAGGTATAGCTGTGAAAAAGTAAAGAAGGGAAGCCTCTCAAGTTTGGGCTCCAAACAAACATTATGTAATCGACTTGCATCCAAATTTTTCTTAATTGTTACAAATAGTTGTTACTACTGGATTTCTGTCCTGTGATTTCTTGGAGATTAATTTAACAGTTTATTAGCAAAATATATTTCAAACAAGTTAGTACCTTTAAAAGTGAATAAAGATATTAAATAAATAAAACTTCAATAGCACAGATCAAGATAATAGATGTCTCAAAAAGACAAATGTCAAAATGCATTTTCTTTCAACATTTTTGACAGTATTATTTCCAACAAGCAAGAATATAGGGAAGCATAATATTACAAAACTCTGTAGAAAAAAAATAACTATCATGTAACACTGCAACATTCACCTAGTACGATTTGCAGTTCTCACCTCTAGAAGATCTATGCCTCGTACAAAAAGTTAATCAAAAACTTCATATAAATATGAAGCTCTTAGAACAAAATGTGATCATTCTTGATCATTTTTCTTTTTACTGTCATCCTCTGGAGGAAGAGATACAAACTGGAGGATATTTTGAACCTGTGCAACGTCTATCCGGAACCGTTCGGCAATTTGGCCAGCATCCATGGGACCATCGTGTTCATCCGACTTGCCCTCGTGCAAGAGAATGATTTGGCGCAGCTGTGCTATCTTCAGTGTTCCAGGCGGCGCAGACCAGTCCTCGTACCTGCCGGATTCTGGTCTTGTATTCCGTAGTTTTGGCAAAGGCCTTTTGTAACTCTCCACCACAGAGGCCTGTCAAAAAAGCCCAGAAATAGAAGTCGTTGTAAGGCAGATTTCACATGAATATATCAGTCATCGGTTGGTAGTGAAGGATTGTGAAAGTAGAAGGAAATTTAATCAGAGAAAATTGGTGTATTCGCTATAAAAAGTAGAACATGAAGGAGAATTTAGCTCATGTTATGAAAGCGCCATTCCTAAAAGAGGCGTGGAAGTTGGAGAAGAGAACGGTGGCTTCTTCCCGTCAAATTAACAAAATCAACATCACTAAAAACATGCTATAGTTTGAGAAGACGGAGATTTTATTACAGAAATTAAAAGCTTCATCAGGAGCAAAGAGTCTCGTTCTCATCTATCAGGCGACTGCATATGCAGGTTACTGAAAAATCTTTCATCAATTCGGATTGCTCTTGGCTAGACAATCAGTAGGACTAGGAGGCATTTTTGAGCCTTGCCTAGTTAGTTAGATACCCAGATTCATCGACTTTATCAAATCAAAGCTCTCTACTTGAGTAGATGAGGGCTCACTCCAGACTCACAAAATTTAAGATTGTAAAATTGTTTTTCCAGTACGCGATCTGAGTTTAATAAAAATATTATGATAATTTAAATAAATAAGAGTGTGTGTAATGAGTTCTGATCCTTACCTCGCCCATCTCAAGCTTCCCTCCAGGCTTTGCTTGAATTCTACCCACCATTTGACTGAGCATGGAATCATATTGCGGATCTCGATCCTCGGGGACATTTTCTGCTTTTACTCTCGATGTACCCTCTTCAAAAATGAAAACTATGGTTATGCCAACTAGTTAAAAGACAATTATGAATTTATGACAATGTCTAAGCTAAGATTGCTGACAAAGTTAGAAGTTGGATCCCACTTGTATTTTCCATCCACAAAAGATTCTCCAACCTCTTATCTAACAATATATATAGGTCTGTATCAGTGCCAACTCTACTTCACGACAAGATGCTGTTATCTATGTTCATAATGATGAAGAAGTTAGAAGCTGGATCCCACTTGTATTCTCCCATCTCAACTCGCCAAACTCCTATCTATTAATATATATGTACCAACTCTACTTCACGAGCCAAGATGCGCTTATCTAAGTTCATAATGCTGATGAAGTTGGAAGTTGGACTTCTCGCTCGTGCAGACCAATTAAGTTGGAGTAATTTATCACTCATGTCTTATCACTCAAACCAACTATCTCCATAAGTGATTATTGGAAGTATCAACTCTACTTCACAACAAGATTCCACAAAAGCAATATAACTGTCATGAAATTTTTTCCATTCAAATCCAATACACTTCCATTATTATCTCACTACTAAGCATCACGGTGGATAAACCAGCCATTTTTCACCACTTGAGCTTATTATTTCATCTGAAATGCAATGATTTTCCTATCTGAATAAAACCCATTGCCTATGCAGTGCTTCTTAGCTAAATAGATTTCTTGTTCTTAAAGAAAAAATATGTTGAAAATCTTAGCACTAATTCATCTAAAGCCAAAACTATGATGACGATTGACGAAGATACAACATTTAATAAAAGAACAAAGTGCATAAATTAGAAAATTTCACATATCATTTTTCCTTCGCCTCCTCATAGGAAGAATTCATATCATTCTGATTCGCTTGCTCAAGCTACGGCACGCAGATATTGAGTAATACTAGGCATTTCTAATTGATCCCACAAATAATAAAATCAGCAAACATCACCATAAATTCGAAACTCTATGACCAAATATTAAATTTTCAAAAATAAAAAAGATAAGCTGAAATTTTGAAACTGCACTTTTACAAATCAAATGAGTAACAAAATATAAAAAGAATTACCAGAACCTTGAGTGATGTCAGCAGTAGGGTGTTTGTCAACGGGAATAGAAGAAGAAGCAGAATGTGGCGGCGGCGCGGGCGGCCGCTCAATGGGTTTCCGGAGCTGCGACGTCGTATCGACTGCGGAGCTGCCAATCCTTCCAGTTGCTCGACGAAATGCCTGACCCATTTTTACCAAAACAAAATAAAAAAGATCGATGCTATATTTGTTTTCTCTGAATTTCGTAGGTAGCCCAGAAATTGTATCCTCTTTCTGAAGGTACCTCGATCAAAAACTGAAATAAAATTCAGAGAAATCGGTGCTATTCTTTCAGCAATTTCAGATATATTTGGTAGCTGGTGTGAGAACGGAGCTTCCACGTATACTTTATTATTGGGCCTTCAATTAATGGGTTGAATGGGATTCTAGGCCCATGAGCTCTCTACCTACTAGTTCACTTCCATTATATTTTTGGTAAATTACACTTTGACCTCCGTTTACCGTTATGGTACAATTAGGGATGAAGCAAAATATCTGAAATCTGAATATCCGATTCGAACTAAATCGAAATTCAAAATTTGGTTCAAATTTTTGATTCGGTCCGGATCACATTTTAGGATTTTCGGATCGGATCGAATATACTAAAAATCGAATAAATCTGAAATCCGAAATATATTTTTAGTAATATATATATATATATATATATGTATAAGACCCTCAATTTTACATTCTTATTACATAAATATTGAAACATGATATTTTCTATACTACTAACCTTATTTGTATTAATTTAGAAATATTATTTTATAATTTTTAGATTTTCGGATTTTTGTTAGATTTTTTGGATTTTTAATGCAATTTCGGATTTTCGGTTCGGATCAGATTTTAAAGTTTGGATTTTGGATTTTCGGATAATTCGGTTTAGTGCGGATTTAATTTAAAATTTTGGATTTTCGGATTGGTTCGGATTAGGCAAAAATCCGAACCGAAATCCGAATGCTCACCCCTAGGCACAACCCCATTTCATTTTCATCTAACACTACTTCTGGCGAGCCACGTCAATTTTCCAATGTCGGAAATTGACTTCTACTATTCTAAGATATTTTTGTTAGTTTTGTGATAATTCGTGCATTTAATTGTAACTATTTATACCTTCTCAAAAAAACATTAACTATTTATAATTTAAGATATATTTTGTTAAAACGTTAATAGTTTAAAATCAAAAGTGTAATTTACACTAATATATTTGAACAATTACCAACACTTGTAAATTACCTAAAAAGGTTAAATAAATGGAGAGAAGAGAGATCTTGGTCAATTTTCTGATGCAACTTAGTAAATCAATGTAAATGTGGAAATAAAAAACTTGAGGTCATCTTAAAATATGTATTCTTGCATCAAAATTCAAAACACCTAAAAATAGTAAATTAATTTCTCAATAATTGTATAGTAAATATTATAAAAAGAAAAGGAAGTTCATCTCATTGCATGCATGAAGCATTGAGTGAGGACGTAAATTTTATACACAAAAAGCATCATATAATGCAACAAACGCAATTTGACAGTAAAATTATTTATTACTATGCAACAAATGTAGTTTATTGATGAATACTCTCATAACAGATTTCTAGTTAACAGTAGTATTATCAATACTGCTCTCCTAAAGAAAAAGGAAGAAAAAAAAATTGAAAAAAATACTGCAACTATCAACTATTATTATCATATGATCATCAATAACAGCAAAGACTCAAACATATGATCCCTAATAGCCACAGCCATGATTCCTCGAGGGCTTGTTTGCATCCGACTCTTCAATAATCCTCGCGTATCCATCCATATTCGTCTCCTCAGATGATCCTCATTCGCTTCATGAAGAACTTGTTTCTGTTGTGTATAATGCTGCTGCTGCTGCAAGGGGTTGAGGCTGAAGGGAAGCATGTATCATCAGCAAGAACTATCTCTGATCATCGAGAAGCTACCTAACTACGTTCACTGAGCATCAAGAACCAGAAGCCTATGATTTCATGTAGAATGATCCATTTTTGTTGAGGAAAGCAGCAAGAATTTGTACCACATTTTCCTGTTTCTGGTGTTTCAGACATCAGCTGTCAAGATCCTCGTCGTAGAACTGTATTCATACAATGGCTTCTTGATTTATGAGCTCAGGCTGCTTCTGCTAACTCACTGTCTGGGAGCTGGTTCGTCTTGATTAGCTTCTGGTGGATCGTCATTTTTGTCGACTGTGTTCGAGGTGCCACTTGTACTTGCACCTCTGTCAGCTTCAGCAGTCTGGGAAGAAGATTCTCCGATCTGGGAAGGGGAAGCCACGGAACTGCTGGGAGATTCACTTGGGCCAGGCCCAGAATGGGGTTGCTGTGAAGGTCTTGGTGGTTGTGCACTGAGCGAGCTCGTGTCCCTACCCTTCCTCCTCCGGCTTATACTCAGATATCCACCTGCTACAGCCTCCAACGCCCGTGTTGTTGGAGGGCGATACCTTGTGCTCAGCCTCCGTGCGTTTGCAACAGATTGCTGCTCAGAACTAGCCTCGACAGGTGAAGGTGCTGGTAAACCATGGCTATGTGGCTGGACCGGCTGGTTATCCGGCTCGTTTGGCAGATTTGGAGCGAGGCTGCTGTTCTCGATTTCCAGGGGTACATGAGGCAGGTTCAGATCAATTAACAACTGAGGTTGAGGGAGTTCAATGCTCTCGCTCGGACTACCTCTCAATGAGCTGGCAGACGACAACTTATCCTGCCACGAGTTAACTTGTGTCATCTCATTAGACTCGTGCATGCCTGAGGAGCTGCAAGACACCCCGTTTTGCAATCTAGGCGCAGTGGAGGTCGAGTGAGGGTGGAGAAGCACTCCATCTCTTGCTTCCTCACGAGCGTTGCTACTTAATTTCCTGCAACGTTTGCTGATGGGAGAAATATTTTCGACGTAGGCTTGTTTCTGCTTCCGGCTTGGAATGGGTTTCGAGACCTTTCGAGGTTTCTGGTTGTCGTTTGAGTCCTTCTTTCTCTTTGGAGGGGCCAATGGCTTGCCAACACCAGGATGAATATCGAGGCTCGAGGCATTATCATCGCGGTTTTTTCTGCTAGCAAGCTTCTTCGGTCCAGATTTACCCGTCGTAGCAGATTCAGCCATGATTTCCTCTTCAGGCACGTCGAGAGAGATCATAATGCTCGAGATTTCCCGAGGAAGGGTCCTCAGCTCTCTTATCTTTCCATCAGAGAGGCCCGTATCTACCACAGTGAATGTGATGGCATCCGTGCTGCGATTGGGAGTCCGAGGCTGCAGATACGAATGCCGCTGCCTTGAAGGCAGATGGTTCTCGTCTTCCACCATCTTCACGTCACTGGTCCACTCATTTTTCTCCATGTCCTGATTGCCATTGGCTTCCTCGCTGTCGAGCTCGATCAGGCCAGGATCTTTCGCAACTTTGCTCAGCACGTCGGTGACTGAGTCGAAGTAGTGATCGCCCTTCACCAGCTTCCTTCTCGAGAACTTCTTAACACCGGGAAGAAGGAAAACCAAACACTTCGAACCAGCAACATAACCCTGGTTTTGGGGCTGCTCTGAATGCCAGCCTCGTGCAAGCAAACGCGGCCAAACAGCCTCCCAGAACAGGTCGTTGGAACGAGCTTTGCTCAATCTGTAATCTCCGCTCAAAAATTTGATGATTTCAGCAGTTGTCAGCGCAGAGCATGCTTTCCCTGCTGGTATCTCCGACCGGGTCACATGGTTCGACCTCAGAGGTTCCAAGGCCATCCCCGTGAGGTCTTGCTTGCCCGAACCAATGGCAACAGCTTCTACGATGAGGTCCATCCCTACTGTGGCCTTCAGAGTAGAGACGTAGTCGGCCAATGATATTTTGTCTTCTGCAAACGTCTTAGAGACCTACGAACGAATCGAGGAACGAACTTCAGCAGAATTCAAACACTTGGGGCATTCACTTTGGATGATAGCTCAGATAGATAAAAATAACGTAGGCTATCCACTGCATACTTTTTTGGATCATGTAATCCTTCAAATACTCGTTCCTATATATTGTAAATCCAATCTATCAACCAAAGCAAACGCCCTATATAAGCAGTATAGAACCACCGGATCCTATTCAAATCAATCAAGATTATCCATTCAATAAGCTTCTTTACTTAACATCATCTTGATTTTATTTTTCTATTGAAGAAATAAAGAAGCATTCTGCATATTCAAGCCTACGAAAATCGAGAAATACGATTTTCAACTATTAGTAAAACAAAATCTAAAGAATTTACCTCTAGTAAAGCACTTTTGCATTCTTCCGAGACTCTAGAGAGCAATCTAGACAAGAATTCCTGCTGCCTCAACCCGGAGAATATCCTCTGCCCATAAACACATTTCTTGTTCCTCGTCTTCTGACCTTCTGACCATCTACGGTATGCATCAGAGCCATAAAATTCCCCGTAATAGAACAAGAGTATTGCACCCATACCTTTACTTCCAACGAACCGCCTCACTTCAACAAAGTTCTTCTCAAATATGTATAAGGCGAGAAGGAAACTAGCTTTTTCAGCAGCATTCCATCTTTCACTGAGTGATCCAGGAACCAGAAGATGACCTTCATCAATGCACATTCGTATTTTCTCTACAGCTGGTAAACTCTTTACCTCCGCCTTCACTGAATTGTGTGAAGGCTCACTATCACCATTGCACAAAGTCCCCATTTCAATCACATTCTTATGATATGGACGTCTAGAGCCTAGAACGGTTTGAAGGCCATCACTTTTCCCACACTCAATCCAAATTAGTGGTATTGGCAACCCAACGAAGAAATCTTGGAGGGAATGGTGTCCAATTTCAGCGTAGGACATGTGATTGGGCTCTCTAATAAGTGGAGGAAGCTCGACCTGATACTCATCTCCCATACGGGGAAGAATATCAGGCTCCCCGAATTCTTCGCCCGCATCATAACAATCTGATTGAGTTTGAGGAAAGGTGTTGGCTTCTGCAGAGTCGTCATACTCCTTAACAGAAATGCCATCAACGAAGTCTCCATTCTGATGTCGAGCAAATGAAGACATCTGCGAACGAAATCAACATAACTTTCATCAGGGCTTAAGGCATCAGTTTCTTCACCCAGGTCCATTAACCAAGACATGTTTAATGAACCATAATCTCTAATCTCTGTAGCAAAAAGAAGTATGCAAAAGACAGCATTTTCCTACTCATAGTAAGGCCTAAAATCAGTATAAATGAGGTGAAAAACCAAAATGCAAACAGACATAAGCCTATCAAACCAAGTAGGAAAAAATGGAAAGACGAGAAAAAAGATTAACTGTTTTCACAACTGAAATAGACAACAACAAAAAAACACACTGCCTTCGGATAGAAAAAGGTTTTACCTTTCAATATTTATAACAAAACAATTGATGCAAGACAACTCTCTTGTCCAAGAAATTCCTGTAATCTCAATATCCAGATACTATCGACTAGATTTTTCACTATCTCAGCTGAACATAATAGCGTCTTGAAGCAGCTTCATCCCTATCTATCTGCCATCACCTGCTTACCAAAAAGAGAAACTCTAATTGATGCATCATAATGGATAAAATACAAGCATAGCACAAGAGATGCTTCATTTTGCAAGGCCACAATACTAAAGAATTCCGAGACCACAATGGCATAGCATTTCAACTAAAAGGCAAAACCACAAAATCTTGGAAATAAAATCAAAGGAACAAGGATATAACAACATGTCAATCCACAGCCATAAATGAAACTTCTTTCAGAAACTGAAACTGAAGCTATGGAAAAACAAATCAAATCACGAAGAAACTTCATCGAGCACGCAACGAATGGAATTTTTCTATCTAAATTGAACCACATTTTAGCCACGAAGTATTTATCAGAATAAATGCATAACCAAAAACCAGGAAAAACGAAGCCAAATAATCCCAAACCGATACAGCAGCTGAAACCAAATTCCAAATCAAAGTGAAAAAAATCATCAAGAACTTATTTTGAGCAATTTTCATCTATACGAGCAACTCCCCCGAAAATTCGAAAGCCAAACATATAACTTATATTTGTAAATATAAATATATATTATGCATAAGACATAAATCATGCAAAAAAACTCCAACTCGAAGAAGAAAAAAGCAACAAGTCGAGAGACAATTCCAATGTGATCCCACCAAATTAGAGTCTTTCTAGAATTCACAAGTCCCGTATTCCCAGAATCCACCACATTTCTTGAGCAGAAAAGCGGTATCCAACAGCAAAGAGATAGATACGGAAATACATAAATATATACAAGTTATGCATGTATATGCGAGGAAGAAACTCACAGCGGGCAACGTGTGGAGCGGCTGCAGGGGTCGTGGGTTCAGATGTGGAGCAAAGAAAAACAAATAAAATGAGAAATACAAAACCAAGTAACAAAAACATAGAAAATAATAATAGTTTATACATCTAAAATATATGCATACGAGAAGTGTGTGCGTGTGGGTATGGAGAGGAGAGGGAGGACGAGAGGAAGAACCTCGGTGTCTTCTATGTGAGCAGAGTTGTCATGGACTCATGGGGGTAAATTAAATCGAAGTGAGAGAGAGAGAGAGAGGAGAGTTTATTGCTGGTTGCTTAGAGAGAGAGAGCGATTGCTTTGTTAACTTAATTGTTTTTCTCTCTTATATAATCGTTTTCAATAGAGAGAAAAGGATGAAAGAGAAAATGACCATGTTAAGAGCGGATGAGAGAGAGAGAGAGAGAGAGAGAGAGAGCCCACTCGCGGGGGTAGTTCGTGGAATGGACGCCTCCTTCATGCAATATAGAAAGTATTTTTTTCTTTGTGAAACTTATGTAAAATATATATAGATTAATAAATAACAAAGTAGTTCTTTTTTTTATGAAAAGTAGTAATTTTTGGTATTTGGAATAAACTGAATAATAATTTTTAAAATTTTTATTTTTCAAATGATTATGTATATTCAAGAGTAGAGAAATCTTTAATAGAAGTTAGTAAACTATAATATTTATACAATTTCATGAAATATATTTTTAATGTTTTATGATATGTTACCTTGAATCTAGTGACAGATCCAGAAAATAAAATTCGTGTGGTCGGAACTGCTGTATGTGAAGTCGACAGCGGCTCGAAATACCAAAATTAATAGAATTGTTTGATACTCGTGAGCTGATGATGGGGTCAGCCGACCCTACGCGACCCCACCTAAGTCTGTCACTGCTTGAATCCTAATTAAGATTTTGAAATATTTCAAACATTGCGATTTAAGGTAAACAGAGTTATTTTGTATTTTTTTGGGTTGAGCGAACTTTATTTATACAATCTATAATATATTATAATTGATTTGTTTTTATAAATTTTTTAAAATATTTTATCGTGTATGGTTGTAATTTGAGTCAACAATAAAAAATGAGATTTTTTTACATGATTCACTGTTACAAAGAGTATAGTTTGTTTTTTAAAAAAATAACCGTTATAGATTGGGTTTTAGGCTATACTTTTAATTTGTGTTATATCTTGTGTGCGATTGTTACTATTACATCGACTCGCATAATGTGCGGATGTGACGTTTAAAATTTTATAATACTTATAAAGTGTAACGCTAATTGTAACTATCAAATAATTTATATATTTTATAGATAATATTAACATAAATATAAAATAAAAATCATATTTAACTATAAATAAATATTTAGATATTGTATTTATAAATTTTATATGTATAGGACTTCACATATATAAAGATTTAATAATGCATATAATATATTTGAGCTATGATTTTATTTTTTTCATATTTTCCTTTTAAAAAAAAGGAAAATCTTCATAGATTTCATCGATTCAATCGGCCATCCGATAATTTAATGAAATAGGGTGATTTTCATTTATTGTCTCGTGAATTTGATTTTTGTTTTTACTCTAACAAAAAAAATATAGAAATAGATACAATTACACGCATGTTATATTCCAATACGTTTATCAGCGCGTATTATCCACGTTCTTACTAAATCGATATATCACTATTACTTCAGATTGAATTTATTAATTAGCTTACTAACATCCAATTTGAGGTAAATATATCCAAATATGGTAGATCAGAATATATATATATCTGCTAATGAATTTAATTTTAAGAATATGTCAATGTGAAATAGACATAAACCTCCCATGCAGCTCGTATGAGTATGTAAACTTATGTTAATAAATCAATTTTAATTACTTAATAGTAAATACTATACTTGTTTAACAATGAATAATCTGTTTGTGCTTACATGAGATTAAATAATAGTTCCCCTATCTTATATATTAAAATTTTATATATTCTTCCAATATCAAAAAGTGATTCACTATTTTAATTCGTCTCAAACTCTTACTAATACCGCTCATTATATTCAAAATTCGTTAAAAAGTATATACTCGTACACATCTCAAATTCTATTAATAGAGATTTTATTATTTATCTCATTTCTAAACCCATATAATAATACTCATTAATTTCTCAAATATGTATATATATATATTATCAAATAACATTAAAATCCTAACAATAATTGATTATCCGTCTAAACAAAAATAATAAAAATGCACATAACAAACATTAATAACAATTAAATTAAAAGTATAAGTTTGGAAAATATATACTATTTATGAAATACGTTTAGAACTTATTTTCGTTGGTCCCGGCCAAACACGATTAAAAATAATTTACTATACATTCTCATCTCAAACACATGCGATAATACCACTAGTTACGAAGTTGACCATTACAGAGTAATTAATAATATAAAATGAAAAAACCACGCTTGCACACGCTGCTGCTGCTGCAAGTGGGAACAAAATTTTGGCTTTTTTATTTCATTTCAATCCTTGCTCTTTTATTTTAGAATAATTTTTTTTTTTTTTTCATTTGAAAAGCTACACGTATATAGCTAACTAGTAGTACTATTTGGCCAAATATTTAATATATCTACCCATCAATCTCAAATTATATATTTCATGTGTACATGCAAATTATCATATAAAAAAAATGAAGATGAGGTTTATCTTACATTTTAAACTCATTAAAGCGATGTTGTTGGTATTTAAATGACCAAAATTAGGGATGAGCATCCAGATTTCCGATCGGAGTTTTGCCTAATTCGAATCGATCCGAAAATTTGAAATTTGAGAGAATATAAATCCTAACCGATCCAAAATATTCGGAAATTCCAATCCGAAATCCAAAAAATTTATAACTAAATGTGAACCGAATCGATAATCCATATTTCGAAGAAATAGAAATCGGATCCGAAAATTCGATCCGAATTTAATTTTTCGTTTTGGTTCGGTTCTATTATTCGGATTACGAATATTTTCCTGACCCCTAACAAAGATTACCCCAAACAAGATGAAAATACAATATACTTTTAAATGAAAATACTATAAATCAAAATAGATCTTTTAATTAATTAATTAATTAATTACTCACACTATATAACTTAAAATTGTAGCAATTACAAACTTTTTTTTTTTTTTTTACAATGAAAACATCGATCAAAATTTGTCAGTATAACATATCCAATTTATCAATAACACGATGTGTTTTAGTTAGATTTGCCGGACATTTAAAATATGTCATAGCATCACAAATTCATGTAACACCTCAGATTTCTATTTAAGAATTAACATTATTTTAGAAATAAAGTAATGCTAAAATATGTTCCTTATCCCATAAAATCAGGGTAAACTATTTTTATTTTTTATTTTTTTCAAAGAAAAATTCTTGATGTTTATTAAGTTATTTTCTCAATAAATTGAGAGTAAAATAAGAAAATTTATTATCACGGCTCGATAAAAAAAATTCTGATTTAATTTTAAATTAGATTTCATGCATTGCATGAGCATGTTATCTGCATATTGTGCTAAGTGTTCGATAATTACCAAGTTGCTTATGTGATCGAATTAATTTTTCCAAAATGTGACAACGTGCTTGTGTGATGACTGATTGTCCTAAGTGAGAGTAACAAATTTAAGTTCGGGTAGAGGAAATCCGCAATGGGCCGAACTAGCTGCCCAATTACTCATTTGGCTTATTGTGGTCCAAATTCTGAGGCCCAATTAAGAGATGAAATTGGATTGACTAATATAGCATAGATAGCCCATTTGGATAACACTTGGACAGGCTAGTTCAAAATTCTTAAGGCCCAATTTAGTTTTGCTTAATTTAGTTAATTAATTTAATTAGAATAAACCCGACTAAGATCAATAGATTAAGAGTTTGAGAAAATAGAACTAGTATAGGACCAACTAAGAGGGCCAAACCAACTTATATTTTCGGCCACAACACTTCCAATACAACCTCCCATCTCCAAGGCCGAGAGTCATCTCGCCACCCTCACCATTTTCTACGGCCAAGGACTGAAACCAGGCGCCACCAACACCACCACCCTTGAGATCTTGCACGAGCGGACGGCAAGTAGAGGACAAAGAACCAAGGGCTAGAGCGCGAACTAGATGAAGGAGATGGAGCAACCGTGGGATAGTATTAGTCGGGGACAAGAACGAGACCGAGAGGGAGAGAGAGCCGAGAAGATAGAGAAAAGTTTAAGCTACGAGGGTAAGCCCCGGTTCCCGTCGTCCTTGTATTTTTTACGAAACCATGGCCCAACCGGTAGCCATGGCTATAATTTTGCATAGACGGGAACATGCCTTAGGATGTGCTAGATACAACTAGGCTTGGAAAGGAGTCTTGGCTTTTCGTATCACCTTGAATTCGTGCAGGAATGTTTTGAACTTGCACATCTTGCCAAGTGTTGATTTATCTTATAGTGATATGTAATATCATGTCATGTGGTTATTTGTTCACATCTAGAGAAGCACGGACTATGATTGTGATCTTTCAAAATAAAACTTACAAGCTTATTTGACAAGGACATTTTAGTAATTTGACATCAAGGTGAATTAGATAAAATGTACTTGTGTGCATGATTAGAACTATAGAGGCCATGTTAAGGGCGTTCGAATTTGCAACAATTGGCGTCATGAATACCCAATTTACCGCTAACCCGTGTCAAAAGAATTTTAAAAAAAGCATTTAAATTATATAAAAGTAATTTCACGACGTCGTGCAAGATATCGTGAAGCACAAATGCAATAAAAGAAATGACCATTTCATGACTCTACACTTTCGATTCACGAACTCATTTCAATCACAAATATTTTCTCCATTTCAGCCAATCAAACACCATTCCAAACCACAAAAACCTCATTCATACTCTTCACGCCCATCAACACATTACTCTTATTTCCAACAAAATCTCTCTCCCTCTCTCTCTCTCTCTCTCTCCCCTCTCTCTCTCTCTCTCACACACACACACAAAGCACCCTATATATAAATTTACACGTCGTCTAACCCTAAATCATGCAAAACCCCTAGTTACTCCAAGTAAAAGAAAGAAAAATATATTTACTTTGATTTTTCAGCATGGCTAACAACATTATCTCGTTGAGAGATGAAGATCTAGTGAAAGAAGAGCCAATTTCACTATTCTCACCAAATAATCCGACGCCAACAGAGACGATCTTCCTATCGAACATCGATCAAACTGTAACTTTCCCAGTGGAAACCGTCTTCTTCTACGAAGCTCCACCATCTTCATCCACAGCTGGAGTAGCAGAAACGGTGAAAAAAGCAGTGGAGGATGTGCTGCTGATCCCATACTATTTCATGGCCGGGAGGCTTAGCTTCAACGACGAGAGCAAGAGACTGGAGCTCGTCTGCAACAATCGGGGAGTCTTGTTTGTGACTGCAGAATCAAGATTCTCTCTCAAGGATCTTGGCGATCTCTCTCATCCTAACCCGACCTTCCATCGCTTCGTTCATCGCCCCGGCCTTTATAAAAGCCTAGCGGAAACTGCAGTTTTCACTCTTCAGGCATGCTTCATTTTTAATCAATGATGATAATATTTTTAATTATTTTTATGTTGATAATTAATTTCATAGGTGACAAGATTTGCATGTGGTGGATTTGCACTAGGGTTCGTGACAAACCATGCAATTCTGGATGGCAAATCAGCCAGCCAGATGTTCCAAAATCTTGCCTCAATCTGCAGAGGAGAAGAAACCCTAAAATCCACACACACATCAATCAACAACGACCGCACCTGCATCAAATCAAGAACACCACCCCAGATTGATTTCCCACATCTCGAATACATCAAGCTCGCCAGAACTTCATCTCTAGCCTCATCTTTCACCTCCCAAGCGCGGAAGTCGCCGTCGCCGTTGATCTTCTCCGACAAATACACACACAGACTCTTCTCCTTCACCTCAGAGATGCTCAAGATCTTGAAGGAGAACGTCGGGATCAAGTGCTCGACGTTCGAGGCGATCGTAGCCCACATTTGGCGAGCGAGAACCAGGGCTTACTTCGACGATCACGACCAAGATCGAGAATCGACGGTCCTCTTCGCCGTAGATGTGAGGGAGAGGGCGTCGCCACCGCTGCCCAGCACTTTCGTGGGGAACGCCGTGATCACAGCGTTTGCGAGCGCCAGCGCCGGCGACTTGGTTGGGATGCCAGCGTCATTCGGGGTGGACATGGTGAGGAGAGGGAGGGAGAGGGTGACGGCGGACTATATCAGGTCGGTTATCGACTGGTTGGAGGTGTATAAGGGAATTCCGGCGACAGGGGGTGGCAGCTTTTACGTGTCGGCATGGTGGAAGCTGCCGTTTGGGGAGGTGGATTTAGGGTTTGGACGGCCTAAGCATGCCGGCCCGGTTGTGAGTGGGAATGATGAGTTTGTGCTCCTCTTGGGGAGTGGAGATGGTGAGGGAATTAATGTGTGGATAGGGTTGGAGAAGGAGAAGATGGAGAGGTTTGTATCTTGTGTTTTTGAGATATGATGAGTAGTATTCATGTGCCCATGAGTCGATGGAGAAATTTATAATAAAGAATGCTATATACATACACAATGTATTTGGAATGTGTCTTTGAGGTATATGAGTAGTTGTTAACGTCTACGACGTGCTCGAACGTAAACGTACTATCGTTTGATGTACTTTTCCTTCTCATTTTAGTTCGACTAGAGGGTTTATACAAATCTAATTTGGTTAAAAAATCAATAGAAGCTTTCATATATGACTCCTTTGACCGAGCATCTTTGTGCTTGAGGTTTAAATATTTAACAAAAATTTAAATATTCAATATAAAAAATGGAGACTTTTTTTTTTTAATATGAGCTATAATGTGGCCTAGATATTGTGAGCAACAAAAAAGAATGAAAGTATGAGTTACTATGTATGCGATTCCATAAAATAAAATAAAAAACTAATTATTTAGTTTCTAAGTACCTCCAAACAAAAACTTACTTTATAGTATATTTTAGTTACAATTAAAAACTTTCATCTCTAATAAATTAAAGAAATAATTATCATTTAAATCATAATTTTTCAGTGATTTTTGGTTAGTCCCATAACTTTTTTGAAACTGGAACACAAAATCATAACTTTTGACATTTTCTCAATCATCCCACAGATCAAAATTTTGGTGAAATTGGTGGTGACGTGTCAGCCGGAATTTAACGAAAAGTTATGATTTAAATGACAATTATATCAACAACAACGTTTTGAAGAACAGACGTTTTTTCCCACGTCGTAAATTACGGCTGACACATCACCACCAAAACGTCGTAAATTACGGGTCACCACCAATTTCACTGATCTGTGAGATAATTGAGAAAATGTCAAAGTTATGATTTTATGTTCCAATTTTAAAATTTCCGGGATTGACCAGAAATAAATAAAAAGTTATGATTTAAATGACAATTATCTCGAAATTAAATATTGTCCGTTACTTTTATATTTTATTTTATTTTGGAGATACACACGAATGTACTTAAGAATCTACCCATTGATGAATCGGATTAAAGCTAAACTCATTCCTATTTAATTTAATAAAATCCCAAATCCCAAAATACCACAAAAAGTCAATTTTTTGGCTTTCCCTTTCCATTTTGTAAGGGCAAAACTGTAAGAGAACAAATATTTTTGTGGTCTAAGGCAAACTTTGGTGGAGTACTTGAATAACAATATGTGGAGAGAGAGAGAGAGAGAGAGAGAGAGATTCATTAAAATCCTGCTAAGATTTATTTCTCAAGTTCAAATGTTTTCTCTCTCTATCAAGAATTTGTTTTCGATAAATGTTGTATTTAACGCTTTCTGGTGGGTTTATCCTGCGTGTTAGTGGCTGTGTACGCAGTACGCGTATGTATATCCCATTATATGTTTCCGCCATCCGTATAGGAAATTGCTGCAATTATTTTCAATAATGGGACCAGATTTAGATGATTGTTGCCATTTAGCTCCAGTTTCACTTCGAGCTCAGGTGAAGGAGTTCTGATTAGGAAGGAATTCAATTAGGTTTAGTTGTTTTGCTGTGATTTAGGGATTTATTTTGCAGTCTCTTACGGGGTTGTGGTTCGGGTTATTTAGTTAGATGCGTTTACTTCCTTTTTGGGTGCCCAGGGGATTTTTGGTAGTGCAATATTGGCTGGTGGTAAACTATTAGCCTGTGCGCGTGGTTAGGCTGAAATAGATGGGTCATAACTTTCTTTATTATTGTATAGTGACGAGGATACTGAGGAGCTTATAATAGATACTTCAAGCCTCGCATACATTGTTCTTGTGAAACCTAAGGTAGTGATTTTTGTTTATGTTCAATTGTGTGCTGTCAATCATATACTTGATTTTGAAACACCAAATCGCTTTCTGTATTCTTTTCACGGTCAGCATGTCGTGCCCAGTTGATTTCGTTTGCTTAAAATTGAGATAATTCTTCAGTTTTCTCTCTGTCTCTCCCAGTTGCTTTAGTTGGCTCTCTTAGTAGCTAATTATTTTTGAATGCATCTTTGCCTTTTGTTGAAATTCTGACTGACTCTTTATGATCTCCATGAAGTTGAATATAAGCACAATTAGCAACCATGACATGAATTATTGATTTACTTCGTTATTGTGTTTTTATATGTTGCATCTCATGTTGTGATTCTTTTTAATTTCTTCTAAGGGGTGACTTTCAACGATCTTCAGATTTCCTAATCTTACTATGGCATTTTTTGACTGAGATCAAATTTTGGGTCTGCGTTGATCTTGGGCTGGTAAGAAGATGACGATGAACCAGCGGAATACAATTGATCTTGAACAAGGATGGGACTTTATGCAGAAAGGGATTACAAAACTAAAAAATATTCTTGAAGGATTTCCGGAGCCACAATTCAGTTCCGAAGACTACATGATGCTCTACACGTATTATTTCAATACTTCGTATTGTAAATAAATAGTTTTCCTTTATGGTTTATCAAGACCTGATGAGTTTTCTTTATTCTTAATTACAGGACAATATATAACATGTGTACTCAGAAGCCACCTCATGATTATTCCCAGCAGCTTTACGACAAGTATCGGGAGTCTTTTGAAGAGTATATAACATCGACGGTGAGGATGTCTCCTTTTGCTGGTGTGACACTGTAATGTGTGTAATTGTGTTATAAAATGTTGCACTCAGTACCTGATATTTTTGGTGTCTCGAATTTCGGAGTTGCCGAAAGTTAACGTTGATGGTTGATTTACATTTGTTGATCTACCACTCGTCAGATGTCACTAAGTTGCTCTTGCATTAGTATCTTCATTGACGGTATTTCAGGTGCATGCTAAACCGTCTTGAAGTTGCTTGTCTCTATTGTGCACTACAATCTCAAAGGGTGACCTGAAATTTGGGTTGAAATCTAATTACCCCAAAAGTTAATTTAGGAACACAACAAAGCTCTATTACATTTTACAAGCACTTGTCTGCTCGCAAAGTTCGTCGAAATCAATTTATTTCTTCCCACAGCCATTTATACGGACTTTCCTGTCTCTGGTTTAGGTGCTGCCTTCTTTGAGGGAGAAGCATGATGAGTTCATGTTAAGGGAGCTGGTAAAAAGGTGGTTGAATCATAAAATCATGGTGCGATGGCTTTCAAGATTCTTTTACTATCTTGACCGGTACTTCATAGCTAGAAGGTCACTTCCGCCACTGCAAGAAGTTGGTTTGACGTGCTTCCGCGACCTGGTAAATCTTGGCTGATTTCTGGTTGAGCTTCCTTAGATTTTTTCAACAGCCAAAGTCATTGCTTTCTGGAAAAATGAGATTGTCCTGATTTCTCCTGTTCTTCCATCCCCCAAATCTTATTATCCTTTCTTTTCACGTTTTCCTCTTCAATTTGGAAATTTAGGAACCAATATTATGATTTCAGGTGTACCAGGAGCTGCATGTGAAAGGAAGGGATGCTGTCATATCTCTGGTATTTTCGTGTTACATTTTCCTTCTTTATCATACCATGGTTTTCTTCTCTGATAAGTGTTTTTGTGTATGTGTGTTTGTGTAAATTCTCTTGATCAGGTCGATCAAGAGCGGGAAGGAGAGCAAATAGATCGAGCTTTATTAAAGAATGTGTTGGATATTTTTGTTGAAATTGGAATGGGGCAAATGGATTATTATGATAATGACTTTGAAGCAGCTATGCTGAAAGACACAGCTGCCTATTATTCCCGGAAGGCTTCTAATTGGATCCTAGACGACTCGTGCCCTGACTATATGTTAAAGGTATTTATGACAGATTCAGAGTACCACCTCTGTCCACTGAGAACAAAACATAGACCATGATTCCAAGATGTGGATTATGTTGGCTAAATTATCTATACTTAAATTACTTTTCACATGCCTTATAAGAGTCTTTTTGTATATCTAGGCTGAGGAATGTTTGAAAAGAGAGAAAGACAGAGTTGCTCACTATCTTCATTCAAGTAGTGAAGTAAAGTTGCTTGAGGTATGCTCTTGCTCTTGAAACTAGAAGTGGAATATTGACTGACATTACAAGTATCTTCATGGGTTTCCATGGCTTAAATATTCTGATTCAGTTAGCCTGTTATTTTTTGTTATATTAGTTAATCAATCAATTTGATAACTCTTCTGTTTTATTTGGTAGAAAGTACAACATGAGCTATTATCTGTATATGCCACCCAACTCCTGGAGAAGGAGCACTCAGGCTGTCATGCATTACTGAGGGACGACAAGGTGCCTATACTAAAAACCTTATTATGTATTGAGACTGTTCGTTTAATTCTCTTTGAAGCTGAATCTCGGCCAATGTCCTTTAGGTAGAGGATTTGTCAAGAATGTATAGACTCTTCTCTAAAATACCTCGAGGTCTGGAACCCGTGGCTAATATTTTTAAGCAGGTTTGTGATTGTTTTGGTACTCCCTTGTTAAATTTAGTACTGTTTCTGCATTTTGAGCTGCGCCTTTTTACTTAGCTGTATGGTACTAATGTCTTATGTACTCCCATCCCAGCATGTTACTGCTGAAGGTAGCGCATTGGTTAAACACACTGAAGATGCTGCAAGTAACAAGAAGGTCTGTTCATTTCCTAACAAGATTATTTGACCTTATGAAATTACTCACTAATAAATTTACTTCATGGGATAAGAAGAGCTGCCTGTACAGTTTGTTTATCTTATGCATTTATTGATTGGTATGTTGGATCAATAATCATTCAATGCTTGTCTTGATCTAATTGCATTGCTTTTTGATATTTTATTGGTGTCTGAATTTGCAAAGATACTCATATGTAAATTTGGTAAAATGGTTGAACTAACAAGCTTATTCTGGTGTAGGAAAAAAGTAACTGATATTATATGTATCTTTATAAAGCTTATTCTTACTACAAGGGCCTTTTGTGCTCTATAAGTGGTATAAAAAACACGTTTATATTGTCTTCTGAAGAGAAAGACAATTGTATGGAAACAAAACAATGCTGTGATTTCTTTTTATTTTCCTAATACTAATAGGTCATGGCATTCCCCAGTAAGGCATCAATTTTGAATGAAGTGGTAAAAACTGTCTGCTAAATATGGCAGCGGAATGTAATATGTGAATGTCTAAATTCGTTTCCCTTTTCTAATTAATAATTATCACATATCTTCTACAGGCAGAAAAGAAAGATGTTGTTGGGTTGCAGGAACAGGTAACTTAATTTGAGCTTTCTTAACCTTTATCATGTTTTCACCCACTGAAATTGCTTTTGTGGGATCCAGCTCTTTGTCAGAAAAGTAATTGAGCTCCATGACAAATTCATGGCTTATGTGAATAACTGTTTCTTAAATCACACGCTCTTTCACAAGGTTAGAAGAATCTGGATAGCATCCTATATATTTTGCCCTGCCTTTAACTCTAGCATTGGCATGACTATTTTTCTCTGTCCAATTAATAGGCTCTCAAAGAGGCATTTGAAGTCTTTTGCAACAAAGGTGTTGCTGGTAGTTCTAGTGCAGAACTTCTAGCCACCTTTTGTGATAACATTCTCAAAAAGGGTGGGAGTGAAAAATTGAGTGATGAAGCAATTGAGGAAACACTGGAAAAGGTGTTGATTCGTGGGCATTTCAACTTTGATTTAATATTGATTATGATTGCATTTAAGGGTTATAATTGGGGTTTGGAATGTCCTTCAGGTTGTAAAATTACTTGCCTATATCAGTGATAAGGATCTATTTGCTGAGTTTTATAGGTGAGTTACCTGATATACTCTGGTTGCTGCTTCCTTATAGTGAAAATATCATTGTATTTATACTTTTCTTACTGTTGTTGACAGGAAAAAGCTTGCTCGCCGCTTGCTATTTGACAAAAGTGCTAATGATGAACATGAGAGAAGTATCCTGACTAAGTTGAAGCAGCAATGCGGTGGCCAATTTACATCAAAAATGGAGGGGATGGTCAGCTCTCTTTATTATTACATTCTGAATCGGCAAAACTTATGCGATTTGAGTGCGTGTGTTGATCTAGTGGTAGTGTGGTTAATGCTTGAAGCCAAAGGTTTCACGAGGCAACCGACACTATCTTTAAAATTATTTCCTCATCCACCAATGAAAAAAACTTATGTGATTTATATTTTTGTACTCTTTTCTCTATTTCAGGTCACAGATTTGACACTAGCCAGGGAAAACCAAGCCAGCTTCGAGGAATATCTTAGTAATAATCCTAATGCAAATCCGGGGATTGACTTAACGGTGACTGTCCTGACAACGGGTTTCTGGCCAAGTTACAAATCTTTTGATCTTAACCTTCCAGCTGAGATGGTAATACTTGCACATATTGAAATTTAAGATTAATTACAAAATTACCCTTGAGAACCTCAAGGATAGCTTTCATTTACAAACTGATATTCTGGCTGATTAACTGGAATTTTCTCTAGGTCAAGTGTGTAGAATTATTCAGAGAGTTCTACCAAACGAAAACTAAACACCGAAAACTTACATGGATATATTCATTGGGAACTTGCAACATCAATGGTAAATTTGAACCAAAGACAATAGAGCTTATTGTGACAACCTATCAGGTGAAGTGCAAACCATGAGCACGACTCATTTATGCGTCCTCTGATTGAAATTAAGTGATTAAAGCTCTCCTGCTGCATTTTCAGGCTGCTGCACTCTTGCTGTTTAATGCCGCGGATAGATTAAGTTATCAGGAAATCATGACTCAGTTGAACCTGTCTGACGATGATGTTGTTCGGTTGCTTCATTCACTTTCATGTGCCAAGTACAAGATTCTGAACAAGGAGCCGAGCACCAAAACAATCTCTCAAACTGACGTTTTCGAGTTCAATTCAAAGTTCACTGACAAAATGAGAAGGATCAAGGTACTAATTTCACCCACTGTATTTCTTGCATATCTATGTTGTTGGATAAGGCATGCTGACACCTATATTAACTCTGCTGTTAAACGTATTCTTATGAACAAAGATACCTCTTCCTCCTGTGGACGAGAAGAAGAGGGTCATAGAGGATGTTGACAAGGACAGAAGGTACGCCATTGATGCCTCAATTGTCCGTATCATGAAGAGCAGGAAAGTCTTGGGTTACCAGCAATTGGTCATGGAATGCGTTGAGCAACTGGGTAGAATGTTCAAGGTGCACTTACGATGTATTTAGATATCATCCTCAGCATTCTTTATTCTTCCAAAAACTATAATCACCGATGTCAACTCTGCATCCTGCAGCCTGATGTTAAAGCAATCAAGAAGAGGATTGAAGATTTGATCACTCGAGACTATCTTGAACGCGACAAGGATAATCCCAACTTGTTCAAATACTTGGCATAAATGCAACAACTCTTTTGGCTGATTCAAGACGCTGCAAAAAGGTTTTTTGGACCCGTGTGGAGGACTCAAAACCACTGTAAGTGCTGCCTAGGGCCTTCAGTTAGGGGCTTGAGAATTCTTGTACATTCTGTCTTAAATTCTGGTTTAAGAACCATTTACATAGATCGATCTGCATTGAGGCAAAGATGTAGTTTACAGTTCCGAGTAGTGAGACAAAATCAAGCTTCCTTTCATTTCCTTAGCGCCCTAACTCTTGCATTTTGACCCTTAATTGTCGAAATTATCAGTCTTTTATTAAGTGATCGGCTTTTCTCAAGCATCAGCTGTTCATGCTGTGTGTTTTGGAATGATGTGTGTGTGTTCTCACAGAGAGAGAGAGAGAGAGAGAGAGAGAGGTGTTAATTCGGAAAAAGTCAAAGATTTGGCTAGCTAATGATATCAATGGCCAAATTCAAATTTATATGAATAATATGTTTGTAATCATAAATAGGCATAATTGAAATTATATATCACTGATTCGTCTAATGGTAAAATGATCCCATTTTGTGCTAATATTAATTTTTTGTGACAATGAATAATGGTTTTTGCAAAATGTAACACCGCGAGATCTCCTCATTACTAGAAGAAGAATATCTCTATACTATGAAGAAATAAAATGAAATAAAACAAATTAAATAATAGACATGACACGAATCCTCTTGGAAGAGAGGGGTGCTTTCAGGTAACGCGGGTGGTGCATGGCTGTTGTTAGCTCGTGCCGTAAGGTGTTGGGTTAAGTCCCGCAACAAGCGCAACCCTCGTGTTTAGTTGCCATCGTTGAGTTTGGAACCCTGAACAGATTGCCGGTGATAAGCCGGAGAAAGGTGAGAATGACGTCAAGTCATCATGCCCCTTATGCTCTGGGCGATACACGTGCTACAATGGCCGAGACAAAGGGTCGCGATCCCGCGAAGGTGAGCTAACCCCAAAAACCCGTCCTCAGTTCGGATTGCAAGCTACTTTTTTCCTTTGTTTTGGACATAATAATACTCACCTTTAATCAAATAATTATATATTAATATCCAAGCTTAGTGACCAAGAATAATATTTTAAATATATCAATACAAAATAAAAGTAAATTTCCAATTTTTTGACAAACTATTATAATAAACCAATAAAAGGTCGCCAACTATAATAAGCGTACCTCAGCAATGAGTTGCTGACATGGCAAGTGAATGGGTATCTGAGTAAATGGGCCCCATGTAATAGTTTCTTCCAATAAAAATATTATATATATATATATATAAATAAAAATGTCCGTTTTCTAAATTAAAATATTCAAAACTGGAATATTTTAGGGTTAGGAAATTATTCTCTCTCCAATATTCTCATTAAATTCAATGTCTAAATACCCTCAGCTCTCTCGTCTTGTCGAAATTTTTTCCATTTTGATGCCCTCTGCTTTGCGTTTTCCGCCCAATTGTTCCTCTTCTTTAGGGTTTTGAATTATTCCGTTCTTAGCTTTGATTATTAGCATTTTTAGATTCAAGAACTTGAGTGTTTCCATCAAATTATGGTTTTGGAAGTATTTTAGGTAAATATTCCTTCAAATTCTGCGTGTTTTATCTGAATGGGGTACTGGGTTTTCGCAATTATCGCTTTATTTCGTTGATGCTGTTTAGTTGTGATCACGCGAATGCTTGGATTTTTCCTGGGGAAGTGTTCTTTCGGGAAAATTTTAAATCTTTAAGGAGTGAATGCACCCTCTTGATATGGATTATTCGCGCGAAAGTGGAATGGTGTTGATTCCGACGCGGTTTGTATGGCGTTATGGTGGGAGAATTGTGTATATTAGTGGCTCTTTTACCGGGTTAGTCGATTTGCAATTGATTTTGTGTGTGTACCTTGTTCTTTGTAGGATTAGCTTTTGATTTGAGCTGTGCCTGATTATGCTAACTCTTAGTTTTGTTGTTAATGGCGGTTTTATTTTTTTTTATCTTTTATGTTTTAAAGGTGGACACAATGGCCTATGACCCCGGTCGAGGGGTGTCATACAGTGTTTCAAACAATTTGCAGTCTTCCACCCGGTTATCACCAGGTTGGTTGTTCATGTACTTGGAGCTTACTAGGGCGAAGAAGTGACCGATTGTTCGAAGTGGTCAACCGAGAAGGCAAATTTAGTTACTTGGGGTTGATCCGATTTTGACTGGAAATAGCCATATAATTGTTAGATGACTGCTGGTTAGCAGCTAAGTTGGTGGTTTCCCATGGATGTGGTATCTATGTTGTTATGACATGTGTGCTTGGTTATGTTATTTTGTTTGGTATATCCTGTGTCATAAATTACTCAATCACGTGATCAAGTAGTTTACATCTACTGATCCTAAGCTTGGATCAGTTTCAGCTTTTTTTCCCTTTGCCGGTGTTGTTACCCCCTTTTTGTATCCCGTTTTTTACTGTATATGCGTTTCTGATTAATAGTGAATGAGCTGGAAAGTTGCTGATTTCTAATACATTCATAATAAAAATATTGGTCCTTTAAACTAGTAGCTAGGAATACTAATTTTAGTTGGTCCAAGAATGGAAAGATGCCCTAGACTCTAGACACTGATTGTGGGTTAACGGTTATAGTTAGCATGACTGTAGCATGACACTTGTCAAGATTTTTTTAATAGATTGGAGAATTAAGTATTGCCGAGTAAGTGCAATTGCCAATGTATTACCTTTTTGAGCTAATGTTGAAAGTTTAGGTGATGAGTCTGATGACTGGAGAGAGATAAGTCACAGCTGTTTCTATACTCGTGTCTGCCAAACTAACAGCTTATCAACTTGAATTTAACAAGATTCCATAGTGGTGTCCTTATTAAAATTATTGCTGGATGTCTTTACTTGTTGGGACAGAAAATCCTAAGTTAATATAACTGCCTATAATTCATCCAAAGTTGTTCAACACGTTGCTAGCTGTAAAATGTACACATGTACAATCATTAACCATACAAGGATTGAGCTACCCAACCTTATTACTGTTAAAGTGTCAAGTCCCGGTGGTGCTCTGTGGTATTGTTGTTTGTACTTAACTATTTGTATCCAAGCCGCAAGCATTTGACTCCTAAAGGATATGCCTAGTTATGTAATGACATGCATGCAACCTGGCTGGAGGAGGAATAGTTTTTAAGATAGACCCAATAATTTCAGTCTGACAAGTACCCTAACTAAAATCCTACAGGGGATGGTCATGTATCTAGTTGTTTCGAAAAGACTAGTTGTTCTAATAAAGTTAATCTTGATTGAAGATGCTAGTGTTGATTTTATTAAAGCTAGCTTGTGGAGTCATGTATCATTTTCAATTCAAAAGTTGCTTCTCTTTCTCTGTAGTACAAATTTGTGGTTGACGGTGAATGGAGACATGATGAGCACCAGCCCTCTGTCAATAGTAACATTGGAACCGTTAACACTATCCTCTTAACTACAGAAGCTGATTACCTTACTCCAATGCTGAGCCCACAAGCTCCTCCTTCTGGTCATGGTTCAAGCATGGATGTCGATAATGAGGTCTTCCAGCGCGTGGTATGACATTTCTCTACTCATCTTACTTCTCCTTCCAGACCCTTAGTTTTTCGCATAGCACTTACTTTCAGAAGTTAATTTTATGGGTACTTTCTTATTCAATCATAGTGGAAGTAAGTTTATCTTATAGTTCATCTTGGTTACAGATTCGGCTGTCAGATAGTATGTCTCCTGAGCCCTTCCCGACAATATCAGAGGGTGATGTGGATGTTTCCCGTCATCGTATAGCTGTATTCTTGTCAGTTCACAAGGCATACGAGTTGCTCCCTGAATCTGGGAAGGTCTGGATGATCCTCATCTGTCCCAACATTGTCTCTGTCCCTCTTCCTTTTTTTATATGATTGGTTTACTTGGACTGTTTTTCAGGTCATTGCTTTGGATGTTGAACTCCCTGTAAAGCAAGCATTTCATATATTGTATGAACAGGTACCTTTCTTTGTTAAGTGCCTGTTGTTTATTGTTAATGCCTACCAGATCAGGGGCACTGTAACTTAACATGCCTCGACCAAGATGGTGTCTTGGATGTATCTTCTGTCTGGTAAAGTTACAAACTCTTAAGAACAAAAAAAATTCGTTTCAGGGGATCTCTATGGCGCCCTTATGGGACTTCTCGAAGGGGAAATTTGTTGGAGTTCTTAGTGCAATGGATTTTATCTTGATTATGAGAGAGGTAGAGCATTCTGCCATATTTTATACTGAATATTTCTTATCTTGAATATGCTCCTTCCCCCTTTGCCATAGCCGCTTTTCTCCTCCTTGTGCATTTCCGGTGTGGTAACCTAATCTGTCCCTCATGTTTGTTTGTTATATAAAGTTGATCCAACCTTCAATTCATGACATTTTAAAGTTAATTCAACCTTCATACAGAACCCTGTTGATAGATCTTTTTCTCTCATATTTGACTGGTATATGCACTGTGAAATCTCAAACATTTCCTTGTGATCTTTTCAAAATTTGCTGGCAGCTTGGCGGGCATGGGTCAAATTTGACGGAGGAAGAGCTCGAGACACATACCATATCTGCTTGGAAAGAAGCAAAGTCTTATCTGAATAATCAAATTAATGGGCAAGGAGCAATAGTTCCAAGACAACTTGTACAAGTAAGTGTTCACATTGATGTGCTAAATGCCAGTATGCAAATTGTGCACCTTGTAACGATCATTTTAAAGTTCTATGCACAGTTCAGATGAATGGATGATCTGTATATTAGTTCTATCTTTTTGTACAGATATCCATCTGCATATATGATACTGATGCTGATCAGGCAATAAGTAGAATACCTGTCTTTTGTGCCCTATTTTGGTTGAAGCTTTCCACCATATTACAATACCCTGGTTGGACCTTTTGTTTGTTCTTGTTTTTGGCACAATCTAGTTCATACCTTAATATCATTTATTTCTTTATATGCTAGATAGCTCCTCAATTGTTTTATGTGGTTGAGTTGCAAACAAAAATTCTTCTCTTGTACACTTGAATTAGCATATAGGATGCTCTTTTATGTTAACTTGATGAAGTTTTCCAGGCTGGGCCGGATGACACTTTGAATGAAGTTGCTCTGAAGATTTTGCAAAGTGGTGTAGCAACAGTTCCCATCATTCATTCTCCTTCGACGGATTCCCCGAACAAAAATCTATTACATCTTGCTTCACTTTCCGGGATACTAAAATGTCAGTATTGTGGACCTGACACTTGTGTATTTGAACTATTTTCGGGAATATTTCTCTCTGTGTGGGGTAGTTGTAATTAAACATTTAACTTTGCAGGTATATGCCGGTTTTTTAGGCATTCTCCTGGTTCATTACCGGTACTTCAATTGCCAATTTGTTCAATTCCTTTGGGCACGTGGGTTCCTAAGATTGGAGAACCAAATCACAGGCCATTGGCAATGTTGAGACCCAGTGCTTCTCTTAGTGCAGCCTTAAATTTATTAATCCAAGGTATCCAGAGGAGACTTCTAGAGTTGTCACATCTCTATTTCATCTTTGTCTCTATGCAGTCTACTTTTTGTAGTGACACACTTATTCATTAAATTGTATTTTGCTAAAGCTATGTATGAAACTTAAAATCTAAAGAAAGTTTTTGATCCCCCTAAAAACAAGTTCGAAATCAAATTTACTTTTTTAGATGTAACCCAATGTTTTAAGATAGTTGTATATGATGGGTTTTTTATTTTGGTATAGCGGACTTTTTGAATATTGATTTACCTTGTTCAATAATTATAACTTGGAGGCATTGCTTATTCCTATATGGTTCCGCACAAAGCAGTTCGATAAGAAAAGGAAACTATTCAAAGAGATATATGGATTTAATGAAATACTGGGATCAGAATAGATATTTTACTTTATATTCTGCATATGCATATCACTCTTCATCTAACATGTTACATTCCTTTGCAGCACAAGTTAGTTCAATCCCTATCGTCGATGATAATGACTCGTTATTGGATGTATATTCTCGAAGGTTAGAAACATGCTCTGCTGTTCGTCTAATCATAGGTGAATTAATTTCCCACACTTGGAATTGTATTAATGAGTCATCATTTTTGCAGTGACATAACTAGTTTGGCCCGAGACAAAATCTATACACACATTAATCTTGAAGAAACTACTATTCATCAGGTAAACACATCTATCCAATTATCTTTCATGCTACAATTGCTGTATCTGTGAATTATATATTGGATGGCGTCAGCATGTATGACAATCTCAGCGCCATATCACAGTAGAAGATGCAGTTTTTATGTTAGCTTGAAAACTTATTCTATGGAACGATAGTCATATCTTATGTATTCCTTCTTTCAAATTTCTTATTTTCTCTGTCTCCAAGTTGTAGGCATTGCAGTGCAGAGATGACCCATTTTCAGCATACGGCTCCAACATTCAAAGATGTTTTATGTGTTTACGTACAGATCCTCTCCATAAAGTCTTGGAGAGGTTATCCCAGCCAGGTTATCTATTTCTTCTTGCTCGTTTTAAGACGTTTTTCAGCACTTCCCCAACCATATATATTTCGTTCCCTTCGACTTTCTGCTTATATATATATATATATAT
>JAYDZE010543005.1:0-32833 GCA_034509125.1 Monilaria moniliformis
ATAATAATAATAATAATAATAACAATAATAATAATAATAATAATAATAATAATAATAATAATAATAATAATAATAATCCGAAGCCCATGTGGCATTAATATTCTGTCAAACTGTATGTTCACTCACTTTATCAACGTTACTTTCTTTCTTCTTCTTTCAATACACAAATTTGGATGAGGCTATGATTTTTTTTAAAGATAGAATAAATCGATTGATTTTACTGAAATTTTGTGGTTGGAAGTTCAAACTGCTAAAATTTACAGCCAATCTTAGTTTTTCCCTTCTTGCTTTACACTTATTATTTTATATTAATCAATTTAGTTGTGTACATAGAGAATTTTCGTTTGGTACGTGATTATATTAATCATAGTATAACGTGTATTGTGATAGTAGGAATAAAGCTCAGATAAGATAAATTATTTAGGTTCAATATTTTATCTCATAGACAAAAAAGCTGTAAAAAATACATTGCTCAAAAAACAATAATATAACACATGTATGTTGGGTATCAAAATACTCTAGGATCGATAAGTAAGTTATAACAAAATTTAACAATTTTATTAAACTCATAGAGAGTGTACAAAACACCAAATTACAAAACTCTATAGTGTACACAACACCTGCACTTGAGAACACACCTCATACTTAATTACCTTTTGAGGACATACCTCATAACACGTCATTCTATAGCTAACACTATCATATCTAACTTCTTTCTTTCTTACACTAAGCTTCTCTCTACTCTAATCTTTCAATATACACCTAATGCCTATTTGTAGGCAATCAAATGTCCGCTAATCTCTACTCTACTCTTTCAATATACACCTAATGCCTATTTATAGGCAATCAAATGTCCGCTAATCAAAGTCGGTTAAAGCCGACTACAAGCTAGAGAATTCTAGCTACTAGCTTCTAGTTAATTTTTTTATTAATTTAATGATACAACTTGCTTGCAGCTTTTAATCTTCTCGAATTCTCTAACATGCTTCCAATTCCTCTAGAATGTTTTTCAAATTCGGTGGAGAATTTATTTTCAATACTCCCCCTCGACACCGACTTTCTTCTCCTTATGTTTAGTTGTTCACTTAGCTTTTGTAACCTTGCAATGTTGAGCTCTTCGGGGAACATATTTTGACAAGATTTTTCGTTTGGGTATGCTTCTCTAAATCTTTCTTCTTCAACTACTGTAATATTAACGTACCTGGCATTTTGCTCTTTTGTTTTGTTTGATCTTCGAGGTTGTAGACTTCGTGATTTCTCAGACTCTTCTCCGGACTCCAAAATCTTCACTAGTTCATTCAGCCTTTTCGCTTCTTGGTCCACTTTTGTATGCCAAAGATTTTGTGCTATCTTTGGAGAGTCTTCTTCAACCTCTGATACTCTTTCTTCTTCTTTATTATCTCCTTGTACTGCCAGATGCTTCTCATATTTTTCATCAGTCTCTTCCTCAATTTCTAGCAGCTCCATCTTTTTTCCTTCACTTGAGAATGATTTAGCTTATTCTCCACAAGCCTCCTCAATTGTCGACACATCGACTTCCCGCTCATGTTGTTGAGCATCTTCAATTACTATTATGGAATCCGCAAAGTCCCACTCTTCTTCTTCTATAATTGTGGACATCTTATAGTCAAATTCTTATTCATCTAGAGCAATTAAAGCTTCCATGTTCCATTCATCATCGTTAGCCAATTTTCCACTTGTCATCACCATGTGGCTTTCTACTGGTTTCTTAACTGACCAACAATTCCTAGCTATATGGCCCTTCTTCCCACAATTATAACACTTTCCATCAAATTTTCTAGTTTGATAAGATTCACCGCTCCTATCATCTCTACTTCGTGCTCTCCCTAGTTGAGAGCGTCTCTGCTGATGATCTTGGCCACCTTCTTCTCTTCTACACTAGTGATCATTTCTGGTAGAGCGACCTCTTTTGTTGGTGAAAAGGGCTTGTTCCTCATAATCCTTCAAACCTACTTTAGACTTTTTATTGTCCAAAGTCTATTTGTTGGACAATATATTCTCTAACTCGTCCAAGGTTGGTGTGTAGCCCAACCACGGGTAGCAGTCACAAGACCTTTAAATTCAAGTCTTAGACCATGGATGATAATCCTCCTCATCCTTGTCTCATTGATCTTGTTATCAGGGTCTAATTTTGAAATCTCCTCACATAAAGATTTTACTTTGGAAAAGTATTGACTTATAGTGAGGTTCTTTGCGAGATTGAGAATAACTCATTTTCCAAGCGTTGCAATTTTGCCTCATTCTTTTTGGCAAAAACAGTCTTGAGAATGTCCCACACTTCATTTGGTGTGATACCACTTGTTGGGCCCAGAGCACACCTTATACACGAAAGAACGATTTTATTAAATTTGAAAAAGGTGTACGAAACACCAAATTACAAGACTCTATAGTGTACACAACACCAACACTTGAGGACACACCTCACACTTAATTACTCTTTGAGGGCACACCTCACAACACGTCACTCTATAGCTAACACTCTATCACATCTAACTTCTTTCTTTCTTATTATACTTAGTTTTTCTCTACTTACACCTCACACTTTCAATATAACCTAATACCTATTTATAGGCAATCAAATGTCGGCTAATCAAAGTCGGTTGAAGCCAACAACAAGCTGGAGAATTCTAGCTACTAGCTTCTAGTTAATTTTTTTTATTAATTAAATGATACAACTTGCTTGCAGCTTTTAATCTTCTCAAATTCTCTAACATGCTTCCATTTCCTCTTGAATGTTTTTCAAAGTCGGTGGAGAATTTATTTTTAATAAATTAAATTAAAAGCTGCAAGCAAGTTGCATCATGAAATTAATAAAAAAAAAAAAATTAACTAGAAGCTGGTAGCTAGAATTCTCCAGCTTGTAATCGGCTTCAACCGATTTTGATTAGCCGACATTTGATTGCCTATAAATAGGCATTAGGTGTATAGTGAAAGAGTAGAGAGAAACTTAGTGTACAAAAAGAAAGAAGTTAGATGTGATGGAGTGTTAGCTATAGAGTGACGTGTTGTGAGGTATGTCCTCAAATAGTATTTAAGTGTGAGGTGTGTCCTTAAGTGTTGGCGTTGTGTACACTATATAGTCTTGTAATTTGGTGTTTCGTACACCTTTGTCGAATTTAATAAAATCGTTCTTTCGTGTATAAGGTGTGCTCTGGGCCCAACAATGTATTCAACTGGAGAACATGAAACCAGAATAATGAATTAGGTACCTCAGCATTCATGTTTGAGTAATCGAGCTTGGAGCAGCGTGACGGGCAAGGCAACTTTCGTGAGGCATTCCAGAGAGCTGAGAGAGAGAGAAGCCCTCTAGATTCAGATTCACGTATGTGTAATCTGAAAATTATAAATTTCATATTAATTTAAATAAAGATATATAGCTTTACCAACAACTGAGGGTCGTCGGTAAATTACCAACAAACATAAATCCGTTGGTAAATTATAAATTATTGTTTATAATTAAATAAATAAAATTTACCAGCAGACACAGTCCGTCAGTAATCCGTTGGAAATGTTGACGACATTTTTAGCGAGCACACTTCGCACGAAAGTCCGTCGGATAATTGATCGATGGACATATTCGTCGGTAATCTCCGTTTTTTTTGTAGTGTTGATTAAAGGCTTCTTGGTAGCTATGCTAGATTAAAACATAGAATAAAATTGAATTTAAATTAATATTAGCCTGAAGAATTAAGTGCTAGTTAAAATTAATATTAATTTTTATATTACTATTTAATTGATAAAATTAAAAACAAAGTAAAACTACTGTAATAATTGATAGATTAACATGTAAAATTATATTTTTATTCTTATAAAAAATAATAATTTTTTATTTTATTTATTAAAAAACTAAAAATATTTAAAATTAATTTATCTTAATTTAAACTTATTTAATTAATAAATTATGAGGAACATTATTACTAATTAATTAATTAATTAATTTTAAAGCAATTTATGGGTTTCCCACACCCACCCTCACCCATCACCTCATTTACCCGCCGCTGAAACCACCCACCGCCGCGGCCTACCACCACAGCCCCTGCCCCTCACCACCACCACTGTCTCATCCTTTTCATTCTCATCTTTTCCAGCGCCAAAATCGAAACACACATACATACACACATCAACACAGAATCAACAACACAGACACGACACAAATCTTCCATTTTCCGACGCCATAATCGATAACACACACACAACCACCTACAATTTACAGAAGAAAGAGTAATCTGCAACTCGAACACATACATCGACCACACATAGAGACATCTGCCGCCTGGACGCGCGACTAGGGTTTAGCCCTAGCGACGTCATTTGGTTACAGACCTTCAAAAAGAAGAGAGATAGAGGGATGAAGGGGGATGAAGAGAGAGACAGAGAAAAAAGGAGGAATACAGTGGTTGACGAAGGCGAAGGCGAGGACGCCTATATGAGGGTGGTGGTGAGGCGAAGAAGGTGAATGAGAGAAGAGAGAGATTCGTACAACAGAGTTGCGCTCATGGTAGAGGCGAAGATAAATGCGAGGAAAAGAGAGGTCGAAGACGAACGCAATGAGAGAAAGACGAAATATGGGGTAGAAAGAGAGAGACAACCCAAACATAAAGAAAGAGGTATGAATAAATTACCGTAGACTTGAGACTAATTTAATACCACCACAATCAAGGTATTAACAATCTAGGTATAACAGTGAAAATCGGCACTATAGAGACGGGCTAAAATTGTTAATTACGAGCTTGTCTTTTCCTAATCACTCATACCAAACATCCATATTAAACTGTTGGGCCAAGACTAAATTAGATTTTTCCACCGAATACATTCTACCAAACAAGCCCTAAAAGAGAAAATCTCGTGAGACATTTCCATAGTATTGTTTGAATTAAAAAATGGAGTATTATGTTAGCATATAAAGTCATCTACATCGATGTCCCTTGGCAGTCTCTATCATTGCACTATTCATGGATCCCAACAACTAGGGGTGGTTATTCTGTTACCAAAACCGAACCGAATTGTTATTCGATTAACCGAATAACCGGTGGTTATAACCGTTCAACTATTCGGTTAACCGAAAAATAACCGATAATAGAGGTACAAACCTATGGAACAGATTATGTTCAAGTGAGGTTGTACCCTTTGCATCTACTCCCTCTTACTAAATACTCTATACATTTTGCATTCATTTTCAATGTGGTATATAGAGGAAACATTTTCCTTTTTCATTTTATCTTACTCCCAGCCTTTATTTTCTTTTACTATTTTCTTTGCAATATTCTCAGACGCACAAACATCAAATTGATTGCTCAATGGTTAATGCACAAACATCTAATGGGAAACATCTAATTCACTCTTTTTATTTTAAATTTTCTTCTTGGAAAGAAGCATCGTGTAGGCATTCATAACTGCTTTAAAGACTGTGTATGAATCAAGTAGTTGAGGCCATTCTTTGGCTTCTAAAGTAAACAACCCTCCTCCATGTCTCTCAGAAATTCATTCGCCATTTCAACGATTCTCTTTTCTGTCAAATTTTCGATGTCATTGAGCACCCCTTTAACCTCCTAATGTTAACTCGTAGTTCTCACTCAACATCTCTCTCCAATTTATCTTAGCCTCTGCACTTTCACTCTATTTTCAAAATGTCTTCTAATAACCATCTTCCTAAAAGAATCCAATCCCACAGTCAATCAAAATAAAAATTTGATAAAAAAAAATATGGGCCTTCAAATGGATGCTTCACATTATATGTCAGAAATATCATCAACATAGAGGAGGCTTTGTCGCCCAACACAGCCAACAAATAAATTGCTACAACCTTGTATTTGGACAACGTTTTAACATCAAATTCACTCTATCATTCTCATCACCACCGCGGATGGAATCGTTTAAGGTGGAGGAAGGTGGAATAGTTGAAGGCGAATGAACTTCAAGGGTGTAGATCTGGATCTGGTATGGCGAAGGAACGCGAAAATGTCATCAGTTGCTTAATCATCCCAGAACCTCGAGGTGGCATCATGATGTGAATTTGGTCTGAGGACGAGGTAGAGAGTTTGAGGCTTTGGAGGAAGCTGGCTATTGAGAGTGCAGAGAGATAAGAGAAAAAGTTGTTTGAAAGAGAGGAGATAAGATCCACTTGAGCATCCCACATCGGTTTTGATCGAAAGAGAAGTGAATGAATGCTATTATAAATATATACTAGGGTCAAAGCATTTTAAGACTAATAGAATTTCGCCCTCTTTTGCTAAGATCTAGTATGTGGGCAGCTTACTTAATTTAAATTTAAGTTTTAAAAATAAAATGTAATTTTTAATATTAATTAATAGTTCGGTTATTTCGGTTTATCGATCATTTATTGGTTATAACCGATAACCGATCACATCTAAAATTTGCAACTAGGGGTGCTTAATCGGTCGGTTCGGTTATAAACTAACTGATTAAGTCGGTTAACCGAAAAAAATTACACTAAATTCAAAACTGAAACTGAACCGATTAAACTCATCGGTTAACCAATTAACCGAAAAAATCGATATAAAACTTCAAAACAAATTTAATTATATAAAACTTCAAAATTAATTTATCTAATGTATGGCTCATAGGCTTTTTTAACAGCCCACAAACCCGGTGGGCTCATAGGCTTTTTTAATAGCCCACAAACCCATTTAATCATATGGATTAACTCTCTACTCACCCCCTTTTTATAACTTCACCCCTTACTTATTATCTTTCTCCCACCGATGTGGGACACATTGCCAAATTTGAAATAAGGAAGGGAATGGAGAATAGAAGGGAAAAAGGATCACAAAAAAATATAAGGAAAACGCGGCCGCTTTCGAACTCGGGGCATTAACAAGAGGGCAAGACGCTTTATCCACTCCACCACTTCAGCTTTTAGTATAAATAATAAATATTATAATATTTATTTAGTATTTTTCGGTTATAACCGATAACCGAAATATTCCTTAATGGCTAACCGAGACTGAACAGAAACCGAAAATTTCGGTTATCTGTTAACCGATAACCAACTAACCGAATTATCACCCCTATTTGTAACCGAGACCGAACCGGAACCGAAAAATTTGGTTATTGGTTTACTTGTAACTGATTGGTTTCGATTCGGTTATCGGTTAACCGGTAACCGATGGACCGAGCCCTATCAACAACACTTTTTACCACATCTTTTCATCAAGAGACAACAACCACATCATTGTCCCTTCACTATCCCATCCCTTGAACTATTTATGGGTCTCATCTTTTAATTTTCTATTGATTTCTTATTTATTATATATTCTAATTACATTGAATTTTTGATTTAATTAGAATATGACTTTATAAATTTAATTCAAATTTAATTTAGTTAGGATATATAAATATACACAATTTCAAATTATATGTAATTTTAGAATTTTAATTATATAGTTTTCGGTTTTGAATTGGGTAATTTTAAGATTTTTAATTATGTAATTTTTATTTTAATGAAATTTGTATTATATATAATAATTATGTTCATATTCTAGTAAAATTTTAAACATACCATTTAAAACAAAATTAATGAATTAAAAGGAAAACAAAAAAAAAAGACAAAGAAAATGCGAAAATAAAAATAAAAAAATTAAGAAAAAAGCTTGAGTAAAAAATTTGATGGTGTTGGGTTTGAGTTTGGATTTTGAACCCAACACCTATTACTTCCACGAGAGTCTTTTACCACTAGACAAGACATCCATTTTATAATTCAAAACAACTGAAATAGTTATAGAAATAAGAAAAAAGAGTGTCGTGGAAGTGATTAATTCATTCCACATCAAAAGTTTAACTCATCCCACATGTTGCTCCTACATATTTATATGATAATTTTCATCCTACATCGAAAGTACATGAAAGAGAGTGTGGTGAAAGTGATTATAAATATAATCCTTCACCATAGTTGAAAATTACCATGAAAATTTGAATTTTGATTTTCTATAAAAAAAGAAAATTTTAATTTTAATTTTAAAAAAATTCGAATTTTGAAAAAAAAAATTCAAAATGTTGTCATCGACGCCCAACGTTTGGGTGCAACGCTCTAATATTGGCCGCGGGAGGAAGCGCGCTTGGCGGGCTGTCCCACGCCTTTTTCTTCCGTTGCGAGCCGCCCGTCCCGTAAGCCCCCTTGTAACGCGTGTGCACGCGTCACTTCCCGGAGGGACGGACCGCATGTGCTGCATTGCTAATGCCCTAAGACTGAGGAATTTTGTGATACTTTAATTGTTGATGTTCTTAAAGACACAACTAATTCTATATTCGTGACTAAATTAACAACTCGAAATGGGTTAATCGTGAATATAAACTAAAATCATATAATTCACAACCTAGTTAATGCCTAGTTGTGAATTATGGGAAAAAAATAAGCGTAATTCACAACTATGCAATAGTTATGTTGTGAATTAGCTTTATTTCACCATCATTCAGAACTGCGCATATATTAAATTGTTTATTATAATATAAAATTATTAATTTGCAACTGAGAGCTTTGTTAATTGTGAAATATAAAAGAATCATTAGTTCACAATCAATAATATTTGGTGTTGTGAATTATATCAAAAAAAATATTAATTCACGACCAAAAATACTTACAATTGTGAATTAGAAAACAAAAACTTTTAATTAACAAGCGAGAGCATTCTAATTATGAATTATAACGAAAAATGACCAATTCACAACTGAGAGTATCATGAGTTGTGAAATACGTGAATAAAATAGTAAATGTGAATACTTTTTACCTTTTTAAATTAGTTAATAGATTTTACTTTTGGTATTTCATTTAGGCTATTTTCATCTTTCACTCGTATCTAAAACTATCAATTACCGCATTACAAAAATAAAATTATCAACTTAAATAAAAAAGTAAAATTTCAGCAATATTAAAAAATTACCCTTTTAACAGTTTAATCTCTCCTTGTTGTAATATCTTTTATTTGTTGCCCAGAAAGTATGATTACTATTTTTATCCAAATCTCACAGAATATATATTAGAAGCCAACCTATGCACGGTGCTAAAATTTGACAGATCTGAGAGAAGAGAGGGCTTGTAGTGTTTTCAACGTTGAAGGGGAAGTGAAATTTGGTAGTTTCGCAAGTTTGAATACGTAAAATTTAATGTTCAAAAGAGAATAAAATATCAATAGCTTCAATCGAACAAGAAAATGTGAACAAGCATTTTGAGATCGTTTACCGGCTATAATAGTGTTGAAAACTGAATATCGCATTTGAAATTCACAACTAATTTTATTGTTGGTATTATTAAATTGGCTAAACCCAAAGTTTTAAAAACCGGACTGGTAAGCGAACCGGCGAGGCTACCGGTTTATGGTTCAATTGGTCGGATCGATCGGACCATTGATCGGATCGAAATACTTAGCAAACATATATATATATATATATATATAGAGAGAGAGAGAGAGAGAGAGAGAGAGTTGTAATCAAATCCGAATCAATTCTTATTGCAGAACCGAGAACCAATCTTGATCGTCCATTTCAAAAATCAAACGGTAGATATGCATAAGACGTGGCGGCTTTATAATAGCCGAAGGATATTTTAGGAATTTTGTTTTTTGATCAGTTATGGTATAATCGATTTTTATGGAAAATTTGATTGATTATGGATTCTAAATTTTATGAAAAAAATCGTGATACGCATAATGATATAGTTAATGATGAATAATGATTCATTCGTCTAGGATTAATGATACATTCTTATGCTGATAATGATACTATTTTTTTCTGAGCAGTTATGGTATAACCGATTTTTTGGAAAGATTTGATTGATTATGGATTTTGATTTTTATGGAAAAAATCATCAGAGCATAATGATATGGTTAATGATAAATAATGATGCATTTGTCTACAATTAATGATAACTTCTTATGCCGATAATGATACTTATTTTATTCTGATAATGCACGTTTAAGGAGATCCCATAATTTTTGGACTTTTCCTAAAATCGTGGGATTTTTTTGTACAATTATGTCCTTTAATGATGTTTGTATAAAATAATAATGATATATTTTTTGCTACAATCTAATCCGTCCAATTCCAGATCCGATGATGTATATTAGTTTTTAGTTATGCATCTAAGAAGTATTCTCATTTTAACGCACCCCTATATATAGAAAACTGAAAATTTGCTGATTGGAAAAGCGTTGTGGTATATGTGTATCGTCCTGTGCAGCCGGCCTCCCCCGTTAGCATTAATAATGCTACTCTTATTATACTACATATTAATCCTTCACTAATCTATATCTACTTACTACTTACTAGCTACCTATTTATCCTCTCAACATCCACTTGTTCCTAAAATATATGCAATATTAATTAACATATATAATATTTAAATATCGCACTTCTATTTTGTTTTATTAATATCCCTATTCTTTCATTAAATCCAAATTAAAACATGTTATATCTGTTTGCTGTAAGAACCTAATTTCAATTTAAAAAAAAAGAAAAGAAATATATTAATTTCACTTTTTAATATTAAAATATATGAAAGAATTTAATTAAAGTGCATATAATCATGTTCGGTTTTTCCAATTAATTTATGGGAACTGCAATCAATAATCCATCTCTGTCTCTCTCTCTAAGCTGGAAAGTGTAAACTAACGTTCAAATATTCTGGTTTGATAAAGACCCTTACGTTCACAAGGAAAAAAAAAAAAAAAAAACCTGATTTCATTCTATATAAACGCAGAGAGGCGTTCTGTCTCTCTCTCTCTCTCTCTCAAAGAGAATTTGTTGGGTAATCCAGTTGATAAAAAAAGTCAACAGAAAGGAGAGGGGAAAATGGTGGTGAAGATGATGAAGTGGAGGCCATGGCAGTCGAAGAAATTGGAGGCCAGAATCAGCGTTCATCATCTCAAAAGCAGCGTCGTAGGCGATGGTTGCTCCAGATATTCGGTTGAGATCAAATGGAAAGGCGCCAAAGGGATCTCTCTGAGTTCTTTGAGGAAGAGTGTAAGAAGGAATTTTACAAAGGAGATGTTGTTGAACGAAGATGGAATTGCTCGGTGGGACGAGGAATTTCGATGTTTCTGCGCTTTCTCGGCTACCAAGGACGGTCTCTTTCATCCATGGGAGGTCTCCTTTACCGTTTTCAATGTCAGTTCTCTCTCTCTCTCTGTTTTCTGTGTAATTTATTTTCCTTTTTTCACTTTTGTTGGGGATTTATTTCATGAGCTTTACTCTGTTTTTTTTTTTTTAACAACTAAGATTAAAGTGACGGTGCATTGGGCTTTTATGCATACTCCATGTTTTGTGCTTGAACAAAAGATTGTTTTTTGTTGGATGAACAAAATATCCGAAATCTGAATATTCGATCCGAATCAAACCGAAATTTAAAATTTAGTTCGGATTTTCGGTTCGGCTCGGATTACATTTTTGACAAATTTTGAATTTTCGGATCGGATCGGATATATTAAAAACCGAATAAATCTGAAATCCAAAATATATTTTTAGTAATATTGAAATATGAATATATTCTAATTAAGATCTTCAATTTACACTCTTATTATATAAATATTGAAACATAATATTTTATATACTACCAATCTTATGATATTAATTTAGTAAAATTATATTATAATTTTCAGATATTTCATATTTTCGAATTTCGGATTTTCGGATTTTTGTTAGGTTTTTTGGATTTTTTATGCAATTTCGGATTTTCGGTTTGGATCGAATTTGGAAGTTCGGATTTTGGATTTTCGGATTCAGATTTTCGGATAATTCGGTTCGGTTCGGTTCGGATTTTCGGATAATTCGGTTCGGTTCGGTTCGGATTTAATTTTTAGAAAATTTCGAATTTTCGGATCGGTTCGGATTAGGTAAAATTCCGAACCGAAATCCGAATGCTCACCCCTAGTTTTTTGTATTAATCCAAAGCAAATTAACCAACCTCTTAAAAAATGCAAATAAACCACTAAAGTTGACTTGCAGTTGAGTTGGAATAAGTGGGAGATTGATGTTGACTATGTGTGACAAATTTGTGGCTACGAAAGCTAAAACTCTGGGGTTATGCAGGGGTCGAACAGTGTAGCTACTGCAGCCTTGAATCTTGCAGATTTTGATAAACAAGGCAGAGACATCGATATTCCTCTTGTCATCAATGCTTCTCTTCATGTAACCAATCGTACCCAAATTTTGCTCTTTTCTCTTTTTTCAATGAATATTTGGTAAATAACTAAATATGGTGTTTCTTCTTGTATTGCAGCTCTCGATCCTTCTTGTTGAACTGACAAGTGTGCAAGATCAACCTGAACCAGCGCCAAAACCCATTCTCTTCTTTCCTCGATCACCATGCTATGGAGAAATGTTCTCCACAGAGAAACAAGATCTCTCATCTCTCAAGGCCAGCCCCATCAGAGTCAACATCTTCAAAGGTCTCTCCGCGCTCAGGCCTAAAAGAGCTGATCAAGACTACGAAGGCAGCGACGGGAGGAGCTCCGATAGGAGCGAGGGCGGCCTCTACCCACTCGACTCCGATTCAGACGACCGCGACTCCGGTGAAGGGCACTCCGAGGAGGATTCTGGCGATAGGAAGTCCTTCGGTTATGGGACTTTGGCCTATGCCAACCATGCCGGAGCAGCGCCAGCTCACTCAAACACGAGCAGTGGCGAGGACGAGGACTGGCTCTACTACACCCATCACACCAAGCCCACGTCACCTCCCGATCTTCCAATGCAGGAGCAGAACGCAAAACGTCGGCTTCTGCCATGGAGGAAGCGGAAGTTGAGCTTCAAGTCTCCCAAGATGAAGGGGGAGCCGTTGCTGAAGAAGTGTTATGGTGAGGAAGGCGGAGATGATATTGATTTCGATCGAAGGCAGCTTAGCTCCTCCGATGAGTCCACCTTAACGGTATGTTTTCGATCATCGCCATACTTGATTCTGGATGGTTGAAAATTGTTACTGAATTAGTCTTTACACTCGTGCAGAAAGATGGGGAGAGCTCCGCTATGTGCACCTCTGCGTTTGGAGACGATGGCTTCGCCGTTGGCACCTGGGAAGACAGGGATATCACGAGCCGCGATGGCCACATGAAGTTGAAAACACAAGTTTTCTTCGCCTCAATCGACCAGAGGCACGAGCGCGCAGCTGGTGAGAGTGCATGCACGGCTCTGGTTGCTGTGATCGCCGACTGGCTGCAATCCAACAACAATGAGATGCCGATCAAGTCCCAGCTCGACAGCCTCATCCGTGAAGGATCACTGGAGTGGAGAAATCTCTGTGACAACGAGACGTACAGGGAGCGCTTCCCGGACAAGCATTTTGATCTTGAGACGGTGCTGGAGGCGAAGGTCCGGCCACTTTCTGTTGTACCCGAGAAATCATTCGTCGGATTTTTCCATCCGGAAGGTTTGGATGACAAAGGGTGTGATTTCCTCCAAGGTGCCATGTCATTTGACAACATATGGGATGAAATCTCTGCATCCGCCTCAGCAATGCCTCCCTCGGCTCGCCCTCTCATCTACATTATCAGCTGGAACGACCACTTCTTCATCTTAAAGGTCGAACAAGATGAATACCACATCATCGACACTTTGGGTGAGAGGCTCTACGAAGGCTGCAACCAAGCCTTCATCTTGAAATTTGACAAAGATTCCACAATTCATCAGATCGCCAATGAGACTCACAAGCCGGACAATAAACCTGCAGATGATAAACCAGAGCAAAACGAGGATAAGGAGAGCTCTTCTGGGAAAGAAGTGGTTACCAGTAATCTTGCTGAAGGAAAGAATGTGGAGAAATCGAGTGTGGTCTGCACGGGCAAAGAGTCGTGCAAAGAGTACATCAAGAGCTTTCTAGCTGCAATCCCCATCAGGGAGTTGCTAGTTGACCTGAAAAAGGGGCTGCTGGCATCAACGCCTCTACATCATCGCCTGCAAATCGAGTTCCATTACACCAAATGCCTGCATCCACAGAAAGAACTTCTGGAAGCAGAAGCAGTACATGATACTTAAGGGAACCTTACCATTGGAAGCATTAGAAGCTGAAAATTTGTAGAGATAACTACCCCTTTTCAGTTGTCTAATTTTCATGTTTCTACATGAGAAGGTACATTGTGCTAATTGTGCGCTAAGCTTAGTTTTAGCTTTCCTAACCATTGGTCTTCACATCAATAACCAATTTTCGGAGAAATGTAAATGAGTTGAATACATATATTATCCTTCTTTATATACTAACATTAAAAGTACAGTCCATTGATACATGATATTGATAGTCCTAGTGGCCAATGTAACAAAGAAAATAATTTCATTGTCCCAAAACATATAAAGATTGAATCCGAGGTTGAAGAGAACACCTGCATCACAATCCGAAGTAATGTTACTAAATCTTTCTCAGCACACATAGTCATGGAAACAATGAAAACATCTAACCCAAAGAACTCACTGGATCAAAATTTGGCTGGCAGTGCAGGTACAGTGATTTCACTTTGGGAATAAGGGATCACTGATTACCACATCCATAACTACTAATAGTTGAGCAAAGCTGAGATGCAAGCTTAACAACTCCCCACATGGATGTGTCGTTCTGTTTTAGAAATCAGCAAAATTATATATTTTTGTCGGTAAGGATTTGTGTGATGCATGTAACAGATAGACACGCTAAACATAGAACAGCTTCTCTACACTTTGTACTTTAACTTCTCTGAGAATCTGGTAGGAAGAGGGACGAAAGAGAACTCCTTGTACTCAGCAACTCAATTTTTCTTATAAAAGCAAATAAACATCAAGAAGGTGGTTCTACAATATAAGCTGAAATCCGGCAACTTAAGGAGTTCCTTTATGGGCTGCAAGGCTGCACCATTTCCGTAGTCTTATATGCCAATTTTTTTAGCAAATCTACAGAAAAAGTCTAATGTAGGACACTAGTGGTGGACAAAGGTGAGCATAGAGGTGTGAAATTTCTGAACTGTGCTGCTACTTACCAAGTACACAACATCAAAGGCCTTCTGGTAGCTGTCACTGGAGCTCTCAATGTTGTCGTTCCTGCATAGAGTACTTGTTAGATGAGACAACTAAAGATGTGTCATGAATGCATCAGAATGAGTCCCTAATTTCAGATACAATATAAAAAAGAATTGAAGATGATACATAAAATAACTCAATTGTCACTGTCATCCTTTGGAAAAGTATAAGACAACCTAACTTCTAGGAGACAGAACAATCCACTGGTTCAGTAGAAACACTGACTTTAGCAAACACATGTCAGAGTTGATGAGGCACTAAGTAACAATAAAATAAATCATGGCTTATGAAATATTATTCATTATTATTCAAAGATAATAGCATTCCAGTTATCTTGGTTATGGTTTAGATCAAAAATTCGGAAATAAAAACCATCAGCATTCTCACCACATTAGATGCAGCAACAGATTTATAATATTTTACACCAGAGTTTTAGAACTCACAGGAATCCAACTGATATTCTTGTACTGTAGTTCAGACCATCAGACATTCCAAGATCTCCAATATGATCACCCAGAAGCAACACATTAGTTCTCAGTTTCACAGAGGAGGCGTCAGGTGTGGACTCTTCTGAGTAACCAAGCTCCTCATGAACAGGACCAGCCATGTCAATTGCATGCTCGTTCTTATTCAATACATGAATTGTTTTCCCTGTAACAAAGAAAAATATCTCAGATTATTTATATCCTCAATGATGCAAAGGAAAACATCCAAGAAGAAAGATTCTTGTGATACCATCTTTGGCAGTCATTAAAACAGTCTTGGAAACATGAAATTTTGACAATCTCAGAACAATGTTTCTAATAAAAGCCTTTTTTAAAACCTTTAGCATACAGAATTAAATTAGTATCTGGAGAATGAAGAGAACTTATAAATTTTATCTTCCAACCAATTACCAAAGAGTTTAGATCTAAAGACCACAGTGCAGATACCCGGCTGCGAGTTTGAGGCCAAAAAGATGATTTTTGATAGACAAGAACAGATTAACAGTAGAAAATCACACCAAGAAAATCAGAAAGAAAGGCACAGCGGAGCATGCTATTTACCTAGTTATCCTTGTAAGTTCTAAGTTGTAAAAGGAAACATACCCTTAAATGATACAAGGTTACCATTCTGGTCAAAAACCATTCGGTTGGATACAATTTTAACGTTCTTAAAGGGCCTATGGAGTTTTTGTCTCAACACCTGGTGAAAAAAGCATCAAAAGTTAGCATCCACCATACAGTAACCCCAAAACTTACATAGGTGCAAAGCCTCACTTAATCAGACATGGGTAATTGGAATCTCAAGGCTAACCTCTTCAATAATATCTGCAAGTCCAGCAGAAAATATAAGGACGGGAACATTACTCCTCTGCAAGTATATGATATCATTATTATAATTCTTCTCTTAAATCAAGTTTAGAATAGAGTATAAAAATCGATCAGAGTGAAAAAACAATACATCATATAAAGTATATGGGAATACAGCACAAAACTAGTTACAGGAAAACATCATCTACTAATATGTGCTCCATTATATGTCAGTAATAAAAAAATATAAAACCAAACAAAAAAATTAATAGGCTCAGGGATTCTGGTGATGTCTACCTCCAACAGTTCAAAAAGTTCAGTAACCCCATCTCTAAATGCGATCCTTGATTTAACCACAGAGCTCTTTATGGCATCAAAGTTGAGTCCTCCCTCAACAAGAAGGCCATGTGTTTTTTCCCACCTGCATATACAGAGTCAAACACTTCAACTCCCTCAGAGCCAATTGAAAACTTTCAGAAATTCAAGTATTTGCTAGAAAAAGTCTTGAGCAATAATATATTGGACAACTTAAGCATCAGAATAACACTTCCAGTCTCTAATAAGACAACTAATAATGAGAATGCATATGAAACATGGTTGTAATTTCCATTCTTAGCATACGAATGTAAAGTCGCATACCACTCTTCCATAAGTTTTGCTTTCTCATCAAGAGGAATGGCTGGGTCAATTTCTAAAGGATGGTAATGATCATATAATTTCTGCCTCTTTGAATCATATTCGGGGTTTCCCTGTTGCAGGAGGGCATGACTACCTACAATTTTAGTATTTAGCAAAAAGTTAGTAGAACATTAAGGGCTTGAAAGCCTGTTGCATAGGTGGCTATATTTGGTATAAGTGAAACAAGAATCAGATATAAATGAAACATGAACCATATCCCAAGTGTAAAACAAGCATAACATACTATGCCCTCGCTGCCCATCGACCAAATACTTAGTTAGTGTGGCGTCAAAATCTGCAATGACCTGGCATTTTGAAGTAGCATACACGTTACATATGCACAGATGGCCAAAAAGTATGCAAATTTGAATTAAATGTCAACACTCAAAAAGTGGACGATATGAGTATAAAGAACAAGACATCAGCAAACATGAACGAATATAGAAAATCAAATACTATTTTTTTATACATTTATCTAAATCCTAACTTGCTTCTTCTTATTCTCCATTGACAGGTGATCTCCACAAAATTTTCACAAGATGTAGCAGAAAATTATCCTGCGGGTTATCCCCCCATAATTTTGTGTTCCCAGATGCCTCTAAATTCTTATGTAGATATTCACCCAGTTATAACTGAGTCTTTCTTAAGTATTCTTGTCAATTCATATGTCACCTATTATGTAAATTATTTGAACAAAGTATAAATATATAATAACATTGCATTTGCACTCTAGCATTCATTGTAGTTTCAATTCTAAACAAATAGAAAACAGATCAATATTGTATGTCAGCCATAACATGGAGCAAGAGTTATTTCCCATGAAATAAAAGATTTGGACATCACTAGTCTCCGAGCAATGTTAATTTCAGTTGTATCTAGACTGAACATGTAATGAATATGCAGTAATTTAGCATTCTTAACAAAATTATGGATAGATATCTTATATCTTACAACACAATTCCACAAATATTTATGTAGCACATATGAAACAAAATCTGCTTATTTATCGAGGTTACACAGATAAATCCAATTACCAATTACAGAAATTCGAGAACTACATTATCTGGTTCGAGCGCAGAAACATAACAACTTTTCACCAAAAGAAGATACTAACAATTAATGTAGACAAACCTGCAGCTTCGAAGGGCCATCGCGTCGAATAGATGATATTTTGGTCTGTAGCAATTGAGGGTCTCCCACCATCACTTGAGCACCATCAAACACAACATGCTCCATAGTTTCACCTCGATTGTCTCTGTTCCTGCAGTAGTTTCTATACAACACCCCACACTGTCCTCGGTCACATACATATATACACACTAAACCATTTTCCAGATCAATATAGTAGACAAAACAGCAACGAAATCATAATAACCCATTTCCAAAAAAAAAAAACAGCGTAGCGAAACAAGTTTTAGGGGTCATAACACTTAGATAAATGCGACAAGGAATCATGCATGAAGAGAGGAGAAGAGCGCTCAATTACCTGAATCTGAGATGGGCAGGGACGAAGCGAATGGGGAGAAACGAAATTCGAAGCCAATAGCTCATGAGGAAGCAGACTGGTGTGCTATTTGATAGCAGCTGTTGTAAAGGTAGGGCTGAAATTATTTATTTTTTTAAAGAATGAACTACAAATTTTTTTTTTTTTTTTTAAAGTTTCACTTATTTATTTTTTTATTGATATTTGAAGTACCTACATGCAGAGAGAATATTTTTTTCGATATTTTCAAAAAAAATTAAATGCCTCCAAAATTATTTAAAATATTTTGTATTCTACTAACTTCGTCCATCTTTTTTTAATGATGAAGAAAAATTGACACACATTAAACAAACTAAAAAAATGTCTTCTAAAAAAATTCACATTTTTTCTTGCCTTTGGGTTGATCTATCGAAGGCATCACACTGGTCAATGACGGAGCCGGAGCCGGAGCCGGAGCCGGAGCCAAGAGGCAAATGCCCTCCTAAAAAACTAACAACAAGGAAGCAATTCAAATCAAGTAGTGTTCTAATTAAACAAGGGAACAAATAAAACTAAATAACTAAGTAGATTTATTTGCTTATTTTCAGCAGGCATATTTTCGTCAACAAAACAAACTTCTCGGTCCATGCTCGCCTTCTTCCAATTCCAACGTATCCACGGCCAATTCCATTCATAACATCAACCTCTCACTAGCTCTAGCTAGGACTAGTCAGTTACATGTCAAATTTTCATATTAGGACACGAACTTTCTAGAAGCTGCCTCGTCGTTTGGAAGCTCGCTTGGCATATTAGGGGGTGCACCAGTTACGATACTGGTGGGAACAGGAAGGCGGGGCAGGGCTGATTTCGCGTGACAGTGAGTGCTACAATCAGCAAGTTGCTCAGCATCGATATTCTTCATCTCTGCTGTTCAAAATAGCATCCATAACAAATAAAAAAAATGGTGATGGTTGGTCCACACCAGATGTTTTTGAAGTAAAAAAGTACGATATTATATTCTAAGTAAACATACTTAAAATGTCAATAATTTTAGTTGGAGACCAAATATATTTTTTGTAATTTATCCTAAAATAAAATAAAGTATTTTTGATACTCGTTCAAATTCGTACATGGGAGAAACTTCAAAATATTTTGATAGAGATTTAACGTCGTGTTTGAGTTATATGAAAAATGAAAGATAAAATATATATATATGGACTCAAATTTACAGTATAATTAAAGCTTAACTGAATTACAAAACTATAGAAAAGACTTTATTTTAAGGTCATGTCGTGACAAACTAAACATAGGTGATACGTATGTTATACAAATGGACTAGAATATCATGATTGGTATATGGTAGATAATAATAGAATGGTTAATTATAGTTTATAGTTCGAACTTTCAATTTTTTTCCAGTTTATAGTTTCAATTTTGATTTATTTTTTGTATAGTCTAAATTTTCAAAAAAAAAAATTAGTTTATAGCTTGAATTTTTATTTATATTTTGTATAGCCCGAACTTTCAACTTTTTTGAGTTTATGGCCTCAATTTTGAGAAAATTATCAATTATAAATCAGTAAAAAAATTCGGCGCCGAAATTATTTTTCAGATGATAAGTAAGATGATGTAGATTTTCGATTTTCCATCTTAATAGAAAATGATGTTGTTCATATCCACATCATCAAATAAAAGTGTCGTCGGTATTCTTGTATGAATCTTCGCATGTTTCAAGGGTGAGAATTCTACTCACTCTGTCCCATTTCAATAGGCCATTTTACCTTATTTGGATGCTCCATTTCAATATGTCACTACCTAAAATGAAAATTCAATACATAATAAATATTCCAATATAATTCATTATTGACACCATATGTCATTGTGGCCCCACTTGTTTTCTCTCTCTCTCTCCCCTATTTTTTATTAATTCTCTTTCTTATTTTTTGACAAATACACCTCAATAAAGGTTATCTTCTTTCTTATATTTTTATTATAGACTACTCTTTTCTTATCATCTGTATCCGAAGCTTGAGATCTATTCTAATAGAATAGAGGGAGCATATTTTTTTTTCACCCATGCTGGTTTTTGTTCATTCTAATGTGAAGAATAATAGACCATTATTTTAATTGAAGGGGATGGAAACAAAGTTGTATTTTTATTGTGGTTTCTTTTACAATGTAAACACGAATGAAGTCGTCTTTTGCTGAAGGTTAAAAAAAAATAAAAAAATATTGGAGCCGGAAAAAATTAATTGGGATATAATTGAAAATCTTCTCAAAGTTCAGACTTTACAAAAAATAAATCAAGGTAGAGGTTATAAAATGCAAAAAAAAATAAAAGTTCGAGTTAAATAAATCAAAGCTAAGGCCATAAAATGAAAAAAAAATAATTGAAAGTTAAGATTATACAAAAACATATCAAAGTTTAGACTATAAATTTAAAGTTCAATCTATAAGCTATAATTAATCATATATAGAATTTGCTCAATGTGATTAATATCTAATAATTATTTTAGATAGACAAAATGTATTGTTTTAGATTTTATAGGGCTAAATTTTTTGAAGTATAATTTACCAAAAAAATTATGTCATTGATTTATTTTTGAGTTGAGGAATAAGAATTCAACTTCCTCCTCTCGTCATTATATAAAGTGAGGTTATATATCTTGAGTAGGCGTGATTCAGAACGATCACCTTAGACATCTAAGATGTGTAGGTGAGTGAGCATACCTCATAACTGTCGTGCCCAAATCCAATTTAATCTTGAGCGACTAAGAGTATGTTTGATAGTAGAGATAAACTCAAGATTAGATTATTAGTTATAACTAAACAGTGTTACTGTTTAGTTATAATTAATAATCTAATCTTGAGCTTATCTCTACTATCAAACACAGCCTAAATGTGTAGCACTCACACCGAACCATAGAAATGGTAATTCGGATATGGTTTCACGTGCCTCGGGTAGAAGCTCAAAATCTTATAGGTATAGGCGTCATTCAAAAATCCATAAAACACCTCCGGTTCATCACTAAGCCCCAGACGCATTATTCCACGGTCCTAGTCGCGTCGTACCCAAACAAGATGGCGTAACATAACATAATATTAAAATAAAAAATACAGTAGTAGCTTTTCCATGAACATAAATACCAAATTAAAAATACACAAGGCTATATAGAAGATCGATCTTCAATATCAACACAGAACTCATTAAATTTCAATGAATCAAAAAAATCCCAATTATACAAAAACAAATAAATAAATAAATAATTTCTGGATTTAACAGCAAAAGGGGCAAACGATGAGCCCATTCTCATTACACTCGGCGCAAACGATGGCCTCCCAGTTGCCCTCCGGCAGAATTTTCCGGCTGCCGTCGCAGTTGAAACAAACAATAAACCTAAATCCAACGCATCCTTCACAACACCCTTGCCTCCCATCATCGATCGGAAGCCCCTGCATCAACGGCTTCAGCCTCCCCTGCTCGTGCAGTTCGATCACCTCCTCCGCTCCGCCGATGTACCTCCCCTTGATGAACAATCTCGGAGGCGCAAATTTCCCTCCCAACATCCTCCACATCTCCTCCTTATACTCGGAGTGCATCGACACATCTCTCTCGAAGAACACTATCCTCAGATTCTCCAGCAGCGATCTGGTCTTCTGGCAGTCCTCGAACGTTTTCCGGATCCCTCGCAGCCCCGTCGTGTAGAGCACGACGGACTCGCTCCCTCCCGGCGGGCATCTCTCTTCGAATTCGGTCAGCGGATCGGGTGTTTGATCGATTCTTCTCGACTTGGAAGGCGGTTCTTCTCCATCTTGTTCAATTCGCTTTCTTCTCTCGGCTTCTCGCGCCTTAACCTCCATCACCGCCTGCTCGAACGCCGCGAGGAGATTCGGATCGAAGAGGCTCCCCGAGTTCAAATCCGGCCGCCTAAACGACGTCACATCGATCTCCGAGAAAGGAGCAGCCCAAGGCTCCCTCTTCTCAGCCACATATTCACTCTCGTCTTTTAGCTTCGATTCAACGACGTTCTCGTTTTCCTCTATCTCCGGCCTGACATTCTCTTTATCATCCGTCAGCTGCGAATAGAAGTCCGTTTCTTGATCTTGGAGGTCCTTCATCAGCTCCGTTACATCGATGATCTCTGGCTCTTGGGTGGAATTAGGGCATTCTACAACGGCCGGCAAGGGGGCGCGAGCTGTGGGGGCCGGTTTCGGAGGCGAAGTGTATAAATAACCATCCAATGCGCTCACCTGAAGAATTCTGTCGGGCTTTAGGTAGCCGATCGCCTTCACCGTCTTCAGCTTCTTCAGCAGCTTTCCTTTCATCGCCTTCATCTCTTCTTCCTCTCACAATGGAGGTTTTGTCAGGATCTGTGAGAATCAAGTTGAGAGAGAAAGATTAGGCTGAGGTAGATTTCTTGGTCTTTTTCATTAATTGCTACAGAGAATAAGGAAAAAGCTATTGAGATGATGACAAGCTAAGGTGTTAACGGCTAGTAATTTCTTGTGGGCTTTTTTAAATTTGAAAGTTATACGGTGAGTGAGGGTGCAGTGCAGGTCGAAGGGTTGTGATTCTCTAGGGACCGGAGGCGTACACCCGAGAGATTTGACTTTTCATAATTCATTTTTCACTTTTGTTAAAAACAAAAATAACAAGGGAGATCTTCCCAATTTCTTTTGTGCTATCAATCGGTCATATTAATATATCACCTACGTCCGCCAATAGATGACTCATTTGAAAACAGCACGAGTTTTAAAAATATAAAGTAATGTGAGTGAAAAAAGTTAGTGGAATGTGTGTCCCACTTTTATATATTAGTTTTATAATTGAATGTGAGTGGAATGCGTTAGTAAATTATGGGACCTACTTACAAAAAACAATAAAAAAACAAATGGGACATATAATGTCGGACGCACCGAAATGACAAAATGAGACTTTTAATGGCGGACGGAGGGAGTATCTCCCAATTTTAGGACTTGTCTCTTATTTAATTATTTTATGTTCAAGTAAATCTCATCAACATTTGTACAAATCGATTTTTCTATTGGTAATCAATAAAGTTATTTCCTTTGCTTACTTACATAATCATTTGTTACGATTATGGTACACATTAGATATGGTTTAATATAGGGATAATTGTCATTTAAATCATAATTTTTTGTTGACTTTTGGTCAATCTCATAATTTTTAAAATTAGATCATAAAATCATAACTTTTGACATTTTCTCAATTATTCCATATATCAAAATTCCAGTGAAATTGGTAGCGGCGGAATTTCCGATGTGGACAAAACGTTCGATCTTCAAAATGATGTCATTGAGATGAGTGTCATTTAAATCATAACTTTTCGTTGAATTCCGGCCGACCCGTCACCACCAATTTCACTGAAATTTGATCTGTGAGATAATTGAGAAAATGTCAAAAGTTATGATTTTATGTTCTAGCTAGTTTCAAAAGTTATGAGATTGATCAGAAGTCAACGAAACGTTACAATTTAAATGACAATTATCCCATTAGTATATAAGTAATTATCTCCATAAATGTCCACAATATGAAACTTATAAATTACAAACTATTGCTAGCTATGGTAATCAATAATTTAGCTTTAATTTGATCACTGTTGTAGAGTTGAAAAAATTTCACGGGGAAGTATTGGGATTGGCTATTATTTAATACGTTGCTCAGTCAATAATTTATCTAAACTTGGATTTTTTTAATTTTATTTTATTTTATTTTGAGGTTCAAAATCAACTTTGATAGAAAGAAGATGTGAACATATATTACTCATGTACACAATGATAATGACTATAATCCCGCCGGAGCAAGAGGAGCCGGCGAGGGCGAGTAGCGGCAAACGGGGCAAGACGAATGAAGTAGTAGCCACTGATCAACACACGTGAGGTGGAAGAGATGCCCGCAGTTCGGCAGCAGCCTAAGCAAATCGCCGGGGGCATAATCAGCCAGACAAATGGAGCAGGCGCCGTCGGCCTTGGCATCAGAGTAGGTAATCTGCGGGTAGGAGGAGAGGGTGGACTCGTCCAATCCGTTCTGTTGAATGGTGGCCATGCCCATTGAGTGGTGGTTGTGGGTAGTTCTAGTAGCCTCGTCTCGTGCATGTTTGCACATGTAGGAGATGTAGGTGACAACAAGGAATACGATGGACACCCCGACACACAGGCTGAGTGTGTATCCAATGCCGCCTAGTGGTTTGGCGTCGAGACCAGAGTCGGAGGCGTGCGATGTGGAATTCATTTGATTGTGAAGGTGAGGATGAGGTGGTTCGGTTTGGCGTTTGTATGTGATATGATGGAGATGGGATATAGCTGACAATTTATTAACTTTTTTCTTTTTTGACTTGATTGTCAATTTATTAACTAAATGAGCATTTAAGCATGTGAAGACATTGGAATCACTTGGGTAGGAGATCGGAGGAGGATAGTTATTAGTTAATATGCAGTAATTACACGTCAGACAGTATTAACTTCGAAATTTGTTAATATGTGATGAGAATTTCATCGTCAAGTACATATTTCAACTGGATTTTGAGAGAAAGAGAGAGAGAGAAAGAACCAATTATTTTAATTATTTGTGTGTATTTCCGCGCATATAGTCTGTATATAGTATATGTAGTGTATGTGTGTATCATGTATAGCTCGTATTTGAATAAAAAAACTTTAATCTTGGTAAAGAAAGCATACGGTGGTTATTTTAATTAATTATTTGTGTGTATTTCCGTTGCCTCCAAAATTATACAAGTTTATTGCGGCCCGGGTGTATTTTTATATTGGTGCTGTTACATATACATATCAATTAAGTAATAATGCTAAGATAGATTACAGTTACTTATTTTGTCGCTTTGTATTTATGCTTACAGGAATGATAATTGATGGATTTTAGATTTATTAAGTGGGTGTGCTACTATCCTCAATCAAAGATTTTCAAAAATACTATTGAGCTAGTATATGGAAAGAGGGTGTCGATCCCACGAAAAATGTGGAGAATTTCGTTAAGTTATTATTTCCTTAGGTTGTTGGTGATGCTGCCACGCCTTAAGTAATGTGAGTGTAAATGAACAAAAACGAATAAGCGGGGAACTTGTATTCTAATAAATTGGGCAGAGTAAAAGGAACGAGTGGCTTAAATTAAGTAAGTGTGGTTGGAACACGGATTAGAAAGAAAGAGAGTGGTCCGCTCCTGTTGTTTTAGCTATTTCGGATAATGGGGCAGACTGTTTGACGCAGAGAGTGGTCCGCTCCTGTTGTTTTAGCTATTTATCTCTCCTTGTTGCCTAACACTTGAGAGCACCATTGGCAAACACGTGAAAAAATGGGGCGGCCAAACTAAGGCTGAGATAATAGCGTTGTTGCCATGCCGGTGCCGATAATGGTGCCCTCAATACTCAGATTTCATTTTTATGGAGTAATTGATTTTAACAAACAGAAATCAAATATTTATTTTAGTAACAACAACAATAATAGTGGTGTGGTGGAGGAATGGTGGGAAAAATAAATCTCAAATAAGAAATGGAGTAATTAATGTAATTTAAGAATTTAAGTTAAGTAATTTTAAATTTTAATTAAGTATTTTTTGAATTTGTAGTCATTTAATTTGATTTTACAAATAACTCAATTCAAATAAATATATAAAATTGAAGATAAATAATAAAATAGTAAAAATAGAGCTGTGCGCGGCCGTTGGGCGCCCAGATCTGAAGGCTGGTTGTCGAGCGTGGCCTCGCGGTTGATCTGCGGCGATGCCACTGGTTGTGGTGGCATCAGGTTTGGCCTCTTTTTTTCCTTTGTTTCCAAATTTTCTGCCTTGCTTTTTGTGAAATTGGATTGTTGATGTTTTGTGTTGGGTAATGAGATTCAAGATAATTTGCATTCGGGCATCAGAATTGAGTATTTAGTTTTTGTCCATGATTTGTGTATTTGTAAAGGTTTCTATGGAAGGTGTCGAGACAGTGACAGATCCCTATGATGGACACTGCTCTGATACCACGTTAAATGATATAGAGATCATTGGAAGATGAATTTGAATATAAGAAGATAGAGGAGAATAGATGGTATTTCATTGCTCTATTATATGAATGATTACAGCCACCCTTTATATGTAGGGTTGAGTTTGAGATATGCAAGGAAAGAAGAGACACTCTTGTCTAGATTCATACTGTTCATAGACAATAAACCTCTACATTCACCGTTTCCAAGTTCCTCCAACGCATACAAGTTCGATCGCCATTTAGACCTGAGAGAATCACGATCAACGGTTACAAATTTAGAGGTACAACTACAAGGAGATGTTGCATCAATATAAATTGCTAGTGGCATAAACTAACTTTTCATTTCTATTTTTTTAGCATAAAAAAGACGCGTTTTTACGGCGGCGTCGATGGCAACAAAGATTCAACGATGGACGTTTTCCGTCGGCAATCTGTCGGTAATTTTTAACGACGGACATGTCCGTCGGTAATTAATTTTAGCGACACGTGTATTCGTGACGCCCTCGTTCCGTCGGTAATCTGTTGGTGAGTTGTATTACCGACGGATTTCGAGTGACATTTCACCCGTCACCCAAAAGGGAGGGGTAAATGATGTGAATGGTCAATTTATAGTTATTCTAACACAGGAGCTATATAGCGATGAGTTGCGGTGTAAACTGTGTATTATAGTATCCTTACCCGATGGAAGTCGGCCGGTCAGTCCCGGAAGATGACGTCAGCGAAACGGAGCAAGGGGTCCAAGGAATCCCGCGAGAATTTGCGGGCAAACATGAAAGAATAGGTGGTGGAATTAGATTGGCGCAGCTCGTGGATGAGGCGCGGCGACACCTCGGCCGGCCCATACGTGTGGGGGTGGCCGCCGACGCTCCCTGTCCAATTAACCCGTGTCAGCGTATAGCCGGTGCACCCATCAGGATCTTCCATCGACAGAAGCGTCGAAAAGTAGTGCTCCTCCGGGTAGCAGGAGTTCAAATTGTAGCAGGGCAGCTTAAACTTCCGCCACAACCTCCTGTCCCTTACCACCACCTGCGCGTGCTGCCGCGTCAGCGTGAAGAACTGCGACCCCGCCCGGAACCGGTTGAACGGAACCTCCGGCAGCATCACGTCTTTCCCTCTCGCAGCATACCTAATTTATTAGGTTTTCATGCATTTCAAATTGGATTGATTTTTAAATTTAAAAGAAGGTTAATTGGTTTAACAATACACCAACTTTGCCTCGATTTAATTTTTACATTTTGAATCTTTTTCTCAAACACACAATTTTTATAAATTGGAGCTAACCTTAGAAAATAATTGCATGACCTGAAAGATTGGGCACAAAAGAAATAAAACTTGTGTCCTCACCTGTCCCATAGTTTGGGCTTGATGGACGAAACTTCGATGAAGCTGCGGTAGAGTGGCAGCGACGAGGGCAGCCGGGGGGCAGGGACGGGGCGGCGGAAGAGGTAATCATACATGTAACGGAAGGAATGGAGGGGGATGCAGTGCTGAGAGACGAGGGCGAAATAGGAATTTGCGGGGTCATCAAGGAGGGCGGTGGCGAGGAGGCGTCGGGCGGCGGAGATGAGGGTGGGGGAGGCCCGCTGGGTCTTCTTGGAGGCTATGAAGCGGCCATCGAAGACGCCGCCGGGAGGGGCGATGGTGGAGGAGGGGTCGGCGTGGACGTAAATATTGTAGAGGCCACGGTGGCCGCGGAAGAAGATCTCCCAGAGGGGGGCGAAGTGGAGGTCGGAGTTTGTGAGGATGAGGAAGGCGATCTTGGGTTTGGATTTGGCGGAGGCGGGGCCGCCGGCGTCAAGGGCAGCGAGGGTGGCGCGGCGGAAGAGGGCGAGGTCGTCGAGCTCGTCGGGGAGGGAGATTTGGACGTGTTTAGGAGAGAGAATGCATGGGATCAAGAAGAAGAGGAGAGGGAAGGAGAGCAAGAGAGCGAATGAGAAAACGAATTGAGGGTTAAACATGGACAGATTTGGAGATGGATCAAGAAATTAAATCTTGATTTCTGAATGGATTCTGTGGCATGCAGAAATCTGCATGCATGGGCGAATCATGAAACACGAATCGCAAGAAATGGGAATTAATGGAAATATATATGTGATTTCTTTGTTGAGATCTGTTAGACAGAGAAACGTGGGGGAAGGGGAGAGGTTGTTTCTCCATTTGAAGCTTTATATAAATTCTACGAAAAAAGTTTTTACCAAAAATTAAATTCTACCTTACATGCCAACGTTAATTCTTTTCATGTAGGGTGACTAATGTCTAATCTTTATAACATAAAATATAAATATTTATATATAATGAATCCTAATTAATATTTTTTACTATGGAGTGAGCTCAAAAATTATATACTCTAATCATGGAATAATAAATCCTAATAATCAATTATTAATTAAAAATTGCAACTTAAATGTACAAAAAAAAACTATGCATCCCGATTGAATTAATGAATGATAATTAATGGTTTTAACACTAAAGTGGTAGAGACTTAATTAAATTAGAGAGTAAAAAACGAAGGTGGAATACAAGTAAGAGTTTTTAGGTATTTTGTATTTAAAACCAATTTATAAATATTAATTAATTTATAATAAATTAATATATTATATATTTATTTTTTATAATAATTTAGAAAAAAATTAATTTTTCCAAATTTAGATATTTGTAGATTTAGGAAAAGATTAACTTTTACATTGAATATCTACATAACTATTTCCAAATCAAATTGAAAATCATATGTAAACTTATTATATATGAATGTAAGGAACTGACTAATATTTTGATCTATATGTTATCTGTGTGACTCTATTTAGAGGATCTATCAAACCAATTTTTCAATCACATCTTTAAAAATATAACAGAGATAATTTAGTAAGGAAATAATATAATTAGTAATAAAATTAGTTTAAATAAAATCGATCTGATTCAATTTAAAATTTAGAAATACTACGTATGTACGATACTTTTATCTTTTCCCTTGAAATAATTGTAACATGGCCCACTAAAGACAATCATAACGAGTACTGTTGTAAACTCATGCTTGTCAACTTTACAAACCACTTGTTGAAAGAGTTACTCTCTCCATTTGCTATTGTTATGTTAAATTATTTTCACCACAACTCTTAATCTTGTTCATTAAATTTTTGTATTATTATAGCATGGGTATACTGACATACCCCCTTTTTATTTACTATAGTCCCTTATTTAAAGTAATATTAATAATACTATCAAGAAAATTACTATTTTATCTTTATAGTCCAAATTAAATTCATAAATGATAATTTTATTATCACAGCCCCAAAAAAATCCTAGGCGAGAAGGACTGCCGTTCCACACTGTACAAATCCAAATCTAAGGTTAATGAACAATGAAACAACAATTAACTATGAATCCATGGCTATCAACAAAATCGAAAATATTAACTATATATGATCGTCTGTACGAATTGGGAAGATGATTATGTTTATGAGGGGGCTATACGAAAAACATGTTTGTTTAGATTTTGGGCTATATTTACTAAAAATTAATTTGGATCTATAAAGATAAAATAGTATATTTACTAATATTTTAATTATTATTTTTAAATGAAAAGCTATGCTGAGAAAAAAAGGGCTATGTAGAGAATCACCTTTATAGCATGAGTGTGCACTTTGTGAGTTTCAATACACACAAGATATACAAAAATTATATTATATTATATATATATATATATGTGTGTGTGTGTGTGTACGCGTGTCTGTGTTCAAATACGAACTATATTTTAATGTAGAACTCCAAATATCAATTGTAGGATATGAAAATTCGATGGCTATGAGTATCGCCACGTGACATTCCATTTTGATAGATTATAACCGATAAGGGCAATTATGTAAATTAATCCACATTCTATTATGGTAAGGGGTGAGATTTATTAGCGTACGCGAAATCAGCATATCGTAAGTCTTGTTATACTTAGTGCACATTAGTATACATATGCATATTGTAAAGACATTATCAACACAAGAGTCATAAATTATCGGCATTTAGCACCCAAATCAACATATGATAAGTCTTTTTATACTTTGTGTACATTAGTATACATCTGCATAGTGCAAAGACACTACCAGCACAAGAATAAGAAATTATCAGCATATGATAAGTTTTATTATGCTTAATGTACAATAACCAGAGGCATAAAAATAGGTTGCCCAAACTAAACAAAATCGTATTTACCATATCACTCGATTATAAAATGAAATTGAGATAAATCTGCATTAATGATAGTAGTAGAGATTTAGGGAGTTAATGCTCCCTAAATCTCGACAATTACCGAACAAACATGCTCTAATAAACAATTATTGACAGATATACCCATATAATGATATTAAAACGAAACTATAATGATCCATGATTTTATTAAATCTCGACCATCCATATTTCAATCCAATAAATAAGATTTGATCTTACTTCTACATTAAAGATCTAATTTCGCCCTAATGCACCTCTCTCTATACATAACTACTATTATTGGCATATTATTAGTTAGGCCTAGAAAAAATATTATATCTTTATGGAAAATTGGTCCTTACTTCTTTGGCCCTATTTTGCCGTATAATATTTTGGATAATACATACTAATGAAAAATAATTATGAACTCGAACACCTAAACAATTATGCATGAGCTAATTAATAGTATGGTTTTAGCATATAAAAGACTTTCTAATCTTTAAATAAATTCTAAACTAATGTTGTATACTTCAAATATTATCGGTTGAAGTTATAAGTATCGTATATATTTATATAATGATAATATTTTTTTTTTCTAATGGCAAGACAAATAGATCGTCTCCTTCAACCCAATCCGCATACTAAACATTATTATCGTCTCTATCCCTACATTATATTTAAGGTCATTCTCATTACATATGCTATAAATAGATGTCAGAATTTGGTTTGATAAAAGTTATGTAGTCCCTCCATTTTTAAATAAATGTCATATTTAGCTTTTTTCTTATTTTTTAATAAGTGTCAAATTTTAAAAATTGAAAGTATAATTATGATATTTTTCTCACTTTATCATTATTTAATACGTTTTGGAATTTGGTAATTAGTTATATATGTATATACACATATATTATGATAATTAATAATATTACAAAAATAAATTTTTTATTTTCTTAATATGTGTGATTTGACGGTCGGAGACACTTGATAAAAAGCAAATGAAGTACAAGCTTTTACGAGCCTCTATATTTATTAAACACTTTTGAAACTTCTAAGATATTATAGCACCTCATCTTAAATTAAATTATTGAAATAATAGAGAGTATTCTAAAACTTTCATAAGTTAATGATTTCTATTAAGAAACCTAATATTATAATAACGAGTACTGCAGCTCAGTGATATTTCTTTTATTTAAAAGCGGGTGATAATCTCACTCTCCAACTCAAGAAAAGAAAAAAAAAACAAAGATAATTCATTAGAACGTGACAACTACTCGAGAAAAGAAAAGAAAAAACAAAGATAACTCGTTGGAAGGTGACCCGTAAACTACAAATCTCAAATGTATACGGAAATCAGTTGGATGGAGTGCATCACCATAAATAATAGGAAAATCGTCGGACTTATGTGCGCAATCCACGATCAAGTTTGTTACATGACCGATAATTTGAACCATGTTGATCCAACAACTAGTGTCATTAGAATTCTTAAATCAACCAATTGTAGTAAATATTATTTTGTCAATTTTTGCGACTAAACAGAGATGAGTACACCTTCAGTTGCCTCAACCCACAAATCGACAAAAACCGTTTGGCACTTTTGCTGCAAAATCCATGGGAAACATTTTAGTTTTCCCATCCAATATCCATATACATTTTTTGTTAAAAAATAATTGAAAATAACCCAAATAAGATTTTAATAGATATAATTGGTGAAAGCTCAAAACAAAAATATATTAAGCATCTTAACTAGATCTATACGTATTAATTAATAATGTCTTCCAAAAAAATATTTAGCTGAATATATATTTTTTGTTAGAATTAATTTATGTTGAAAGATAGATTTTTTTTATTATCTATTTTAGTTTGAGTAGTGAATATGGGTTATGCAAGATCTTTATAGAATGAGTATTAGGGGTGAGCAAAATACCCGAAATCCAAATATCCGAACAGAACCAAATCGAAATTTAAAATTTGGTTCGGTTTTTTTTCGGATTTTGGTTCGGTTCGTTTTTGATTTTTCACAAATTTCGGTTTTTTGGTTCGGATATAATATAAACCGAATTTATATTTAATATTATTTTATATATATATTAATAATATAATAATAACTAAATATATGTGTGTATATATATATATATATTTATATATGTATATATATATTTAATAATGCATATATTTATATTTTTACATAAATATTA
>JAYDZE010543006.1:0-14340 GCA_034509125.1 Monilaria moniliformis
ACAATCTTGATTTATTTTATTAATTAGTCTCGGAGAATCGCCGAAAACCCCTATTCGACGATCTTATCGCACCGGAAATTCATAATTTCAACTAGGGCCGTTTTAGGGATATTACACCTTGTCCTCCAGTACCTACCAATAATGTTGCGAACGCGGTTAAGAAAGCATTTAATAAGTGGCGCAAAGCTAATGAGATGGCGAAGTGCTATAGTTTGATATCTATGTAATGTACTTCAACATCAGCATCAAGCTGTGCAGACAACTGCTGACAAGATGTTAAACCTTGGAAATCTGTTCGGGATGCAAAATTAGGATGCCAAATCGACATCAATCTGGAATATAATGAAGGAAGGCTCATCTGTGAGGCACCATGTCCTCAAGATGATGGGCTATCTCAATAAGATAGAGATTTTGGGAGGATCTATAGATTTAGAATCCCAAAAAGATATCGTCCTTCAAAGTCAACCTGCAAGCTATCAACAATTCAGGTTGAATTATGATATGAATAAAAGAAGTTATTCTTTGCTTGAATTATTGACAGAACTACAGTCAGCAGAGGGCCTCATGGTCCAGACTAGGCAATCCCTGATTGCAACTACTTCTTTTTCTTCGAGCTTTAAACCCGATAAGGGGAAGAAGAAAAACGAGAAGGCATCAATGGCCCCAAAGAAAGGGAAGGGCAAGAAAAAACTGAATCCTAAGAAAGAAACTGGGAAATGTTTCAAGTATGGCAAAAAGGGACATTGGAAGCAAGATTGTTCACTTCTCAAGAAGTGCAATGGTTCAGGTATGACCTAAACCTATGTAGTAGAATCATGTTTAGTGACCGTTTCTACTAATTCGTGGGTAGTGGATACGGGAGCAACTGATCATGTTTGCTTTGATCCTTCTTATGCAGGTGATAAGGAAACTACATGAGGGCAAGATCTATATTCAGCTTGGGGATGCCATGAAAGTGGCAGCTGTTTGTAGTGGGAGTTATTTATTTACAGTTTTCTAGTGATAGAACATTGGATTTAAACAATGTTTTGCTTGTTCATTCATTGAGAAATGTGGTTCATTTATCTGTCATGGTACAATGCAAAACAATTTATATAACATAGTAAATTGACAATTCTCACAAGTTAATAACACATCAACTTTCTCAAGAAAGAGAAAGTCTCCTTCAATTGGAATGAATAAAATGTACTTATGGCATTTAAGACTTGAACATACCAATCCTAGAAGAATCCAATGGTTGGTGGATCAAGGTTCACTTAAGGATCTAATTCTTGAACCTTTTACAACCTGCGAATCATGCTTGGAAGGTAAGATAACCAAGAGACCTTTTAAAGATAAAGGGTATAAAGCCAAAGAAGTACTAGAACTCATTCATTCTGGTGTATGTAGTCCTGTAATCTCAAGATAGATGAGGTTTTGAATACTTGATCACTTTCATTAATGATTATTCAAAACAAGGATTTGTTTATTTGATGCGCTACAAGTCAGAATCTTTTGAAAAGTACAAAGAATTCCAAACACTTGTAGAGATGTTTCATAGTAAAACAATCAAGTGTCTACGGTCTGACCATGGAGGCAAATGTCTTAGGAATGAGTTTTCGTACTACTTGTCAAAAGTGGGAATCCAATCACAATTTAGCTCGCTTGGCACACCTCAGCAGAACGGCGTGGCTGAAAGGAGAAATCGAACACTCCTAGATATAGTTCGATCAATGATGAGTTATGCTCAGCTACCCATTTCGTTTTGGGGATATGCGGTGGAAACAACAACAGCTTACATGTTAAATAACTTACCATCAAAATCAGTATCAATGACACCATATGAGTTGTGAACTAGACGTAAGTGTAGTCTAGCACATCTCAAAGTGTAAGGTTTTCCAACACATGTGTTGGAAAAGGATCTAAGTAAATTGGAATCTAGAACTGAGGTATGCTTATTCGTAGGATATTATAGGGAAACGAAAGGTTATGAATTTTATAGTCTTCGAGATACAAAGGTATTCATTAGCACGAATATAAGATTCTTTGAAGAAGACTATGTAAAGAATCATAAGTCTACTAGTGTGATTGCTCTTGAGGAACTAAGAAAAATCACACAACCAATAATTCAAGAAAAGATAACAAACACACCTACAATATCAACTTTTGTTCCTCAAGTTATAATGTCTCGTCGTAGTGGGAGGGTTACTAGAGAACCCGATAGATTCATTGGCCTAGGAGAGTCTTCTGACTCAGTCCTTGACCTGGATGAATCCAATCCCTGCAAAGAAGCAATAGAGGATTTAGATAGTCACTTTTGGAAAGACGTGATGGTATCCGAACTACAATCAATGATAGACAATCTACATGCAACAACCTGATAGCTATGTAGTTAAGCGAAAAGAACATATGCTTAGGAAGCTTAAGAAGTCCATTTTTCGTCTCAAGAAATCATCCAGATCATGGAATGTCTGTTTCGATTAGACAGTCAAATCCTTTGGATTTGAATAGTGCCCTGATGAAAGGTGCATGTACAAGAAGACTGAAGGTGGAAACTTTATCATCTTTATACTCTATGTAAATGACATTCTCTTGACTGGAAACAACAAAACAATGTTATCAAAAGTTATAGAGTGGTCGTCTACACAATTCGAAATGAAGGATATGGGAGAAGCTGGAGTCTTGGGGTCAAGGTTATCCGAGATCGCCAGAAAAGAATGTTGTGCTTGTCTCAAGAATCCTACATTGATATCGTGCTCAAGAGTTTTAACATGCATAATTCGAAGAAAGGGTTCTTACCTTTTCAGCATGGAATTACCTTATCTCAAGATATGTGTCCCAACATACAAAGTGAGATAGAGGAGATGAGATAGATTTCATATGCTTCGGCAGTTGGAAGTCTTATGTATGATATGCTATGCACGAGGCATGATATTTGTTTTTTCCTTGGTATGGTGGCAAAATATCAGTCCAACCCAAGCCAAGGACATTGGACTGCGGTAACAAATATACTCAAGTACCTAAAAAGGACTAAGGAGTATAAGCTAGTTTACCAGGTATTCGAATTATGTCCTTTAAGTTATACTGATTCAGATTTTCAAACTGATCAGGACTCGAGAAAATCTACCTCAGGCTATGTGTTCACCTTAGGAGGTGGAGCCATCACGTGGAGGAGTGTGAAACAGAAATGTATCACAGACTCCACCATGGAAGCTGAATATGTGGCTGCTTAGGAAGCTTCAAAGGAAGTTGTGTGGCTCAGAAACTTCATTATGAAACTCTACGTGATTTTGAGTATGACAAAAGAGTATCACAATTTATTGTGATAAATCAGGTGCAGTGAAAAACTCAGAGGAACCACGAGCTCATAAGGGCAGCAAACACATAGAGAGGAAGTATCACATCATTCGGGATATAGTGCGCAGAGGCGACATTAAGGTGACCAAGATCGCATCAGAGGACAGCCTGACACATCATTTCACTAAGAGCGTACCCGACATGACGTTTACTCGTCATGTGGAAGCGATGAAAGTCCGGTGTATCGATCAACTAGACCTGCTTTCAGTATAAATGGGGGAATAAGCAGTGTGTGTATACATGAAAGCTTGTTTTTTAGTATAAGTGGGAGATTGTTAGGGTATACACTAAAAAGCAAGCTTTGAGCTTCTTTGAATTGTAAAACCTTATTTCACAAGTTATGAGAAGATTATTATTTTGTCACATTAATTTGCTTTCCATATTGTTTATCTTATAATTCATTATGATTAAGCAAATATGTCTAATACTTTTGCATTATAAACTGAGTGGTGATCAGGTTATCACTTAAGGTTCCTGAGTCAGTTTCTTGCAAAAAAAAAGCTAAGTTCACAACCGAGACAAACTTAGACAATTCATCGCGAAAGGTTGCAGTGTCAGACCAAAATGGTTGCTAACATTGGTAAATAGGAGACACTGGTGTGGTATAACACATAAAGGATTCACAGGAGATAAGTCTCTAAAATTGCAACTTCGAGAGTTACGCTTCAATTGAGCTTAAATGGTACAAACTCAATTTTGAGGCCATTTTTATGGGAACGATGTCGCTCTCTGAAATTATTACATTACATACTCCATAGTAAGGGATTATGTGGTGGATTTTGGTCGTAGATATGCGTATCGCTCTTTAAAATCGCTACTCGGGGAATTATGCTTCAATTGGACTTAAACGGTACATATTCGATTTTAAGACTATTTTGACGTGAATGTTGTTGTTCTTTGATATTATTACATTAAAAAGACAAAAATAAATGATTATGTGGTGGATTTTGGCTGTAGATATGCGTATTGCTCGATAAAATTGCAAGTCCATGAATTATACTTCAATTGAACATAAATGGTAAAAACTCGATTTTCAGGCTATTTTGATGTGAATGAGGTCATTCTTCAATGTTGTTACATTGAATTCACCATAATATGGGAGTGTGTGGTGGATTTCGGTCGTAGCTGTGTGTATTGCTCTTTATAATCGTAAATCCGAGAGTTATGCTTCAATTGAGCTTAGATGGTACAAACTTAATTTTGAGGTTATTTTGACGCGAAAGAGCTCATTCCTGGACATTATTACATTACATACACCATAATAAGGAAGGGTGTGGTGGATTGGATTGTAGGTATGCGTATTGCTCTTTATAATCGCAAGTCCGAGAGTTATGCTTCAATAGAGCTTAAAAAGTAAAAACTCGAGTTTTAGGCTATTTCTACTAGGATGATGTTTTTATTTAACATTATTAAATTATATACACCATAATAAGCAAACAAGTAGTTGATTTCAGTCGTAGCTGTGTGTATTGCTCTTTATAATTGCAGATCCGAGAGTTATAATTCAATTGAGCTTATATGGTACAAACTCGATTTTGAGGCTATTTTGACGCGAACGAGGTTGTTCTTTGACATTATTATATTACATACAATATAATAAGGGATTATGTGGTGGATTTGGATTATAGGTATGCGTATTGCTCTTTAATATCGCATGTCCGGGAGTTATGCTTCAATTGAACTCAGACGGAACATACTCGATTTTGAGGCTATTTTGACGAGAACGATTCCGTTTTTTGACAGTATTACATTATACACACCATAATAAGGGAGTTTGTGGTACATTTCGGTCTTAGATATGCTTATTGCACTTTAAAATCGCAACTCTTGTACTTATACTTTAATTGAACTTAGACGGTACAAACTCTAATTTGAGGCTATTTTAACCCGAACAATGTTCTTCTTCAACATTATTATATTACCTACACCATAATTATGGACATTTTGGATGATTTAGCTCATATGTATGTGTGTTAATCTTTAAAATCGAAACTATGGGAGTTACTCTTCAAATGAGCTTAGACGGTACAAACTCGATTTTGAGTCCATTTTTACGGGAACGATGTTGTTACTTGACATTATTATGTTACATACACCATATTAAGGGAGGGCGTGGTAGATTTCAGTTGTAGATATGCGTATTACTCTTTAAAATCGCAAATATTGTAATTATACTTCAATTGAACTTTGATGGGACAAACTCTATTTTGAGGCTATTTTGACCCAAAGGATGTTTTTCTTTGACATTATTAAATCACCTACACAAAAATAAGGAAGTCTTTGGATGATTTTCGTCGTATGTATGCGTATTGCTCATTAACATCGCAACTCTAGGATTTACGCTTCAATTTAGCTTAAAAGGTACAAAGTCGACTTTCAGGTAATTTTTAGAGGAACGTTGTTGTTACTTGACATTATTACATTACATAGACCATAATAAGGGAGAGTTTGGTGGATTTGGTCGTAGATTAAAATCGCCATTATGGAAGTTACGCTTCAATTTAGCTTAGACGGTACAAACTCGATTTTGAGGCTATTTTTATAGGAACAATGTCGTTCTTTGATATTATTACATTACATTAACCATAATAAGGGAGTGTGTTCTAAATTTTGGTTGTATATATGCGTATTTCTCTTTAAAATCTCAAGTCCGAGAGCTATGCTTCAATTAAACTTAGACGGTAAAATCTCGATTTTGAGGCTATTTTGACGCGAACGAGACCGTATTTAGAATTTTTTACATTATATTCATCATAATAAGGTAGAGTGTTATGGATTTTGGTCGTAGCTGTGCGTATTGCTCTTTATAATTGCAATTCCGAGAATTACGCTTCAATTCAGCTTAGACCATACAAACTCAATTTTGATTCTATTTTTACAAGAACAATGTCGTTCTTTGACATTATTACATTACATACACCATAATACAATTGTTTTTGGTGGATTTTGGTTGCAGATATGCGTATTGTTCTTTAAAATCGCAAGTCCGGGAATTATGCTTCAATTGAACTTAGACAGTAAAAACTAGATTTTGAGGCTATTTTGACGCGAACGATGTCTTTCTTCGACATTATTACATTACATACACCATTATAAATGAGTGTGTGGCTGATTTGGATTAAAGTTATGCATATTCCTTTTTAAAATCACCAGTCCGGGAGTTAGGCCTCAATTGAGCTTAGACCGTAAAAACTCGTGTTTGAGGCTATTTTGACAAGAACGAAGTCGTTCTTCAACATTATTATATTATATTCACCATAATAAGGTATTGTTTCATGGATTTCCGTCATAGCTGTGCGTATTTCTCTTTGTAATTGCAACTCTGCAAGTTACGCTTCAATTGTGCTTAGACTGTACAAACTCGATTTTGAGGCTATCTTTACGGGAACAATATCATTCCTTGAAATTTTTACATTACATACACCATAATAAGGGAGTGTGTGGTGGATTTTGGTTGTAGATATGTGTATTGTTCTTTAAAATCGCAAGTCCATAAATTATGCTTCAATTGAACTTAGACGGTAAAAACTCGATTTGAGGCTATTTTGAACCAAATGTGAGGTGGATTTCGGTCGTAGATATGTGTACTGCTCTTTAAAATTGCATGTTCGGAGTATTGCTTCAATTAAACTTAGACGCTACATACTCGATATTGAGGCTATTTTGACGAGAACGATGCTCATTATCGACGTTATTACATTACATACACCATAATAAGGGAGTTTGTGGTAGAGTTCGGTCGTAGTTATGCGTATTGCTATTTAAAATTGCTCTTGAATTCACGAAAATATGCGAATGTGTGCTGGATTTAGATTGTAGGTATGAGTGTTGCTTTTTAAAATTTTGAGGCTATTTTGACACCAACAATATTGTTCATCGATATTATTACATTACATACACCATAATAAGGGAGTCTGTGGATGATTTTAGCCGTAGGTATGAGTCTTGCTCTTTAAAATCGCATGTCCGAAAGTGACGCTTGAATTGAGATTAGATGGTGCAAACTCAATTTTGAGGCTATTTTGACGGTAACGATGCCGTTCTTCGATATTATTACATTACATTCGCTATAATAAGGGAGTTTGTGGTAGATTCCGGTCATAGAAGTGCTTCAATTGAACTTTGACATTACTAACTTGATTTACAGGCCATGTTGACATGAACGGTGTTGTTCATAGATATTATTACATTACATAAACCATAATAAGGGAGTATGAGGTGGATTTAAATAACAGATATGCGTACTGCATTTGAAAATTGCAAGTCCGGGAATTATGCTTGAATTGGACTTAGACGGTACAAACTCGAGTTTATGGCAATATTGGTGCAAACAATTTTGTTCTTTGACATTATTACATTACATATACAAAACAATGAGAGTATGTTGTGGATTTTTGTTGCAGATATGCATACTGCTCTTTAAATCGCAAGTCCGTGAATTATGCTTCAATTAAACTTAGACGGTAAAAACTCGATTTTGAGGCTATTTTGACGTAAACGAGGTTGTTTTTTGACATTATTAAATTACATACACCATAATAAAGGAATGTGTGGTGGATTTTGATCGTAGATATGTGTATTGCTCTTTAAAATCGTAAGTCCGGAGTTATGCTTCAATTGAACTTAGTTGGTACAAACCCGATTTTATGGCTATTTTGATGAGAACGATGTCGTTCTTAAACATTATTACATTAAATACACCTTAAAAAAGGAGTTTCCTGTGGATTTCGGTTGCAGATATGCTTCTTACTCTTTAAAATCACAAATCCACGACTTATGCTTCATTTGAACTTAGACGGTAGAAACTGGACTTTGAGGCTATTTTGACAAAAAAGATACTATTTTTGAAATTATTACATTACATACACAATAATAAGGGTATTTGTTGTGGATTTCATTCGCAGATATGCGTATTGTTGTTTAAAATCGCAAATCTAACTTTCACAGTACAAACTCGATTTTGAGGCCATTTTGACACGAACGATTTTTTCATATACATTATTACATTACATACACCATAATAAGGGAGTATGTGGATGATTATGAATTCAGGTATGCGTTATTACTCTATAAAATCGCAATTGCGAGAGTTTTGCTTCAATTGAGCTTAGATGGTACAAACTCGATTTTAAGGCTATTTTTACGGGAACAATATATTTCTTTGACATTATTACATTAAAAGCACCATAATAATGGAGTGTGTGGTTGATTTGGATTGAAGGTATGCATATTGCTTTTTAAAATTGTTAGTCCGAGAGTTAGGCTTCAATTGAGCATAGAAGATAAAAACTGGAGTTTGAGGCTATTTTGACGAGAACGAAGTCATTATTTGACATTATTACATTACATACACAATAATAAGGTTATGTGTGGTTGATTTCGATCGTAGATATGCGTATTATTCTGTAAAATCTCAAGTTCGGGAGTTATGCTTCAACTGAACTTAGACAGTACAAACTCGATTTTGAGCTTATTTTGATGAGAACAATTCCGTTCTTCAACATTATTGCATTAAATACACCATAATAAGTTAGTTTGTGGCAGATTTCGGTCGTAGATATACGTATTGCTCTTTAAAATCGCAAATCTTGTACTTATGCTTCAATTAAACTCAGACGGTACAAACTCGAGTTTCAGGCGATTTTGATGCGAATGATGTTCTTCTTTGACATTATTATATTGCAAACACAAAAATAAGGGAGTATGTGGTGGATTTTTGGTTTTAGATATGCATACTGCTCATTAAAATCGCAAGTCCGTGAAATATGCTTCAATTGAACTTACATGGTAAAAACTCGACTTTGAGGCTATTTTGACGCGAACGAGGTCTTTCTTCGATATTATTACATTACATACATCATTATAAGGGAGCGTGTGGTGGATTTTGATTGAAGGTATGCATATTGCTTTTTAAAATCGTCAGTCCGGAGTTATGCTTCAATTGATCTTAAATGGTAAAAACTCGAGTTTGGGGCTATTTTGACAAGAAGAAGTCCTTATTTGACATTATTATATTACATACACCATAATAAGAGGATGTATGGTGGATTTCGGTCGTAGATATGTGTATTGCTTTTTAAAATCGCAAGTCTGGAGTTACACTTCAATGGAACTTAGATGATATAAACTCGATTTTATGCCTATTTTGATGATAACGATATCGTTTTTCAACATTATTACATTACATACACCTTAATAAGGGAGTTTATGGTGGATTTCAGTCGTAGATATGCGTATTGCTCTTTAAAATCACAAATTTAGGAGTTGTGCTTCATTTGAACTTAGACGGTAGAAACTTGATTTGGAGGTTATTTTGACGAGAAAGATACTGTTTTTCGACATTATGACATTACATACACAATAATAAAGGATTTTGTTGTGGATTTTGGTTGTAGATATGTGTATTGCTCTTTAAAATTACAATTCTAGTAGCTATGCTTAAACTGAACGTTGGCGGTACAAACTCAATTGTGAGGCTATTTTGACATGAACGACGTTTTTCATGGAGATTATTACATTACATACACCATAATAAGGGAGTCTATGGATGATTTTGGTGGTAGGTATGTGTATAACTCTTTAAAATCACAACTCCGGGAGTTTTGCCTCAATTGAGCTTAGATGGTACAAACTCGATTCTAAGGATATTTTTACGGGAATAATACTGTTCTTTGACATTATTACATTAAAAACACCATAATAAGGGAGTGTGCGGTTGATTTTGGTCGTAGATATGTGTATTACTCTTAAAAATCACAAATACAGCAGTTATGCTTCAATTGAACTTTGACAGCACAATCTCGAGTTTGATGCTATTTTGAAACGAACAATGTTGTTCATTAATATTATTACATTACATACACCATAATAAGGGAATTTGTGGATGATTTTGGTCATAGGTATGCATATGCACTTTAAAATCGGAACTCCGAGAGTTACGCTTCAGTTGTGCTTGGACGGTATAAACTTAATTTTGAAGCTATTTTGACGAGAACAATGCTATTCTTTGACATTATTACATTACATACACCATAATAAGCGAGGTTGTGGTAGATTTCAGTTCTAGATATACGTATTGCTCTTTAAATTTGCAAATACAGTAGTTGTGCTTCAATTGAATTTCGACAGTACAAACTCGATTTTGATGTTATTTTGACGCGAACAATGTCGTTCATAAACATTATTACATTACATACACCATAATAAGGGAGTCTGTGGCCGATTTAGATTGAAGGTATGCATATTGCATACCTAAACCGCCAAGTCCAAGAGTTATGCTTCAATTGAGCTTTGACGGTAAAAACTCGAGTTTGAGGTTATTCTTACGAGAAAAAAGTTGTTATTTGAGATTATTATATTACATACACCATAATAAGGAAATGTGTGGTGGATTTTGATTGACCTTAGATGGTACAAACTCAATTTTACGGCTATTTTGAAGTGAACAATGCCATTCTTCGACATTTTTTCATTACATACATCTTAATAAGGAAATGTGTGGTGTACTTCATTCGTAGATATGTCTATTTCTCTTTAAAATCACAAGTCCGAAGTTACGCTTCAATTGAGTTAAGATGGTAAAAACTCGAGTATGAGACTATTTTGACGAGAAAAAAGTCGTTATTTGACATTATTAAATTACATACACCGTAATATGGGAATGTGTGGATGATTTCAGTAATAGATATGCGTATTGCTCTTTAAATTCGTAAGTCCCAGATTTACGCTTAAATTGAACTTAGATGGTACAAACTCGATTTTGAGGCTATTTTGACAAGAACGATTCCGTTCTTCAACATTATTTCATTATACACACAACTATAAGGGATTTTGTGTCATACTTTGGTCGTAGATATGCGTATTGCTCTTTAAAATTGTAAATCTTGTACCTATGCTTCAACTGAAATTTGACGGTACAAACTATGTGTTGATGCTATTTTGACCTGAACAATGTTATTATTTGAAATTATTACATTACCTACACCATAATAAGGGATTTTGTAGATGATTTTGGTCGTAGGTATGCGTATTGCTCTTTAAACTCGCTACTTTGGTTGTTACGCTTCAATTGAGCTTAGACGGTACAAAGTCGATTTTAAGGCTATTTTAACGGGAACGATGTTGTTACTTGACATTAAGACATTACATACACCATAATAAGGGAGTGTGTGGTGGATTTTGGTCATAGATACTTGTATTGCTCTTTAAAATCGCAAATGCGGTAGTTTTGCTTCAATTTAACTTTGACGACACAAACTCGATTTTGAGGCTTTTTTTACATGAATGATTTTGTTCATCGACATTATCAAATTACATACACAACAATAAGGGAATCTGTGGATGATTTTTTATCATAGGTATGCGTATTGCTCTTTTAAATCGCATTTCCGACAGTAACGCTTCAATTTAGCACGGTACAATCTCGATTTTGAGGTTATTTTTACGGGAACGATGTCGTTCTTTGACATTATTACATTACATACACCATAATAAGGAAGTTTGTTGTAGAGCACGGTAATAAGTACTTGTATTGCACTTTAAAATCGCAAATCCAGTTTTTATGCTTCAAATGAACTTTGACAGTACAAACTCGATTTTGGGGTTTTTTTGACACTAATGATGTTGTACATCGACATTATCACATTGAATGGTGAACTTCAGTCGTAGATATGCGTATTGCTGTTTATAATCAGAAATCTGAGAGTTATGCTTCAATTGAGCTTTTATGGTACAAACTCGATTTTGACACTATTTTGAGGTGAACGAGGCTGTTCTTCAACATTATTAAATTACATATATTGTAATAAGGGAGTTTGGTGTAGATTTTGGTCGTAGATACTCGTATTGCTCTTTAATATCGCCAATCCAGTAGTTATGCCTCAATTGGACTTTGATGGTACAAACTCGATTTTGAGGCTATTTTTACACGAACAATGTTGTTCATCAAAATTATTATGTTACATACACCATAATAAGGGAATCTGTGGATGATTTTGGTCATAGGTATGCGTATTACTGTATATAATCGCGATTCCGAGAGTTCAATTGAGATTTGACGGTACAAGCTCGATTCTGAGGCTATTTTTACAGAAATAATGCCGTTCTTTGATATTATTACATTAAAAATACCATAATAAGGGAGTGTGTGGTTGATTTTGCTCGTAGATATGCGTAACTCTTAAAAATTGCGAATACAGTAGTTACGCTTCAATTGAACTTTGACAGTACAAACTCGAGTTTGAGGCTATTTGAAACGAACAATGTTGTTCATCAACATTATTACATTACATACACCATAATAAGGGAATCTGCGTATGCCCTTTAAAATTGAAACTCCGAGAGTTATGCTTCAATTGAGCATGGACGGTACATATTCGATTTTGAGGGTATTTTGAAGAGAATGATGCCATTCTTTGACATTATTACATTACATACACCATAATAAGGGAGTTTGTGGAACATCTATGTTGTAGATATGTGTATTGCTCTTCAAATTTTCAAATACAATAGCTATGCTTCAATCTAACTTTGTCAGTACAAACTCGATTTTGATGCTATTATGACACGAACAATGTCGTTTATCAATATTATTACATGACATAGACCATAATAAGAGATTTTGTGGTGGATTTGGATTGAATGTATGCATATTGCATACCTAAACCCTACAATTGAGCTTAGACGGTAAAAACTCGAGTTTGAGGCTATTCTTACGGGAACAAAGTTGTTATTTGACATTATTATTTTACATACACCATAATAAGGGAATGTGTGGTGGATTTCGGTTGTAAATATTTGTATTGGTCTTTAAAATTGCAAAGCCGGAGTTATGCTTCAATTGACCTTCGTATTGCTCTGTAAAAATTGCAAATCCGATAGTTATGCTTCAATTGATCTTTGACGGTACAAACTCGATTTTGATGCTATTTGACACAAACTATATTGTTCATCAAAGTTATTACATTAGTTCACCATAATAAGGCAGTCTATGGATGATTTTAGTCAAGGTATGCTTATTGCTATTTTAAATCGCAATTCCAAGAGTTACGCTTCAATTGAGTTTAGACAGTACAAACTCTATTTTGAGGCTATTTTTACGGGAACGATGTCGTTCTTTGACATTATTACATTACGTATATCATAATAAGGGACTGTGTGGTGGATATTGGTCGTAGATATGCGTATTGTTCTTTAAAATCTCAAGTCTGAGAATTATGCTTCAATTGGACTTAGACAATACAAAAATGATTTTCAGACGATTTCCAGCAGTTATGCTTCAATTGGACTTCGACGGTAAAAACTCGAGTTCGAGGCAATTTAGAGGAGAACAAAGCCGTTATTTAACAATAATATATTACATACACCATAATAAGGGAATGTGTGGTGGATTTCGGTTTTACATATGTGTATTGCTCTTTAAAATTGCAAGTCCGATAGTTATGCTTAAATTGAACTTAGACAGTACTAACTAGATTTTAAGGCTATTTTGACGAGAAAGTTACTATTTTCGACATTATTACATTACATGCACTATAATAAGGGAGTTTGTGGTGGATTTCGGTCATAAATATACACCTTGCTCTTTAAAATTGCAAATCTAGTAGTTATGCTTCAATTGAGCTTAGAGTTCGTGGTTGAATTTGGTTGTAGGTATGCCTATTACTCTTTCAAATCGCAAATCCGGGACTTATACTTCAATTGAATGTACATAGAAGGTACAAACTTAATTTGGAAGCTATTTTGATGACAATGATGTCGTTCTTCGACATTATTACATTACATACACCATAATTAGGGAGTGTGTGGTGGAATTTGGTTGCAGGTATGCGTATAGCTCTTTAAAATCGCAAATCCGGGACTTATGCTTCAATTGAGCTTAGATAGACGGTACAAACACCGTTTGGAGGCTATTTGATGACAATGATGTCATTCTTCGACATTATTACATTCCATACACCATGATAAGGGAGTGTGTGGTGAATTTCGGTTGTAGGTATGCCTATT